>CAJUYG010002208.1:0-37085 GCA_910591675.1 Galerucella calmariensis | reverse complement strand
CTTAATTAGGGTTTATTACTCCTCGTACTTTTTGTACATACTATAGCCAGTCTGCATTTTCCGTACCAGCGTGTTCATCCCCTATTATACATAATAGTTCTTAATGGTAGTGTATCAGGTTACAATTTTATGCCCACAATAAAAATTTATAAGTTTAAATATCTGTATATTTACTAATAGTACGAAATGAGTGACTTCTATCATGACAAAAATTTAAAAAAATAAGTAGTTGAGAGAAATACTTTAGTAAAATTTGTTGATGTCGCGAACACGTTGCCTTTAGACCCCCGTCCCCCACCGTCACATCTTGTTGCAGTCAGCAAGACCCCTACCCCCCTTGTGTGCTAACGTATTTTATGAGCGGCCCCAAATGGAATAGATTCTATAGCGAATAAATGAGGGCGTGTTGGAAAAAGCGCTTGGACACGCCGATTGGAATTTTGAATGCGCCTTAAAGCCCTCATTTACGTATTATCGAATATATTCCATTTCTCTGTTCGACACTGTATAGAGACTTACAGGTTTAGTGTACATTCAGATAAGTCCCGTTTGCTGAATGTTGTTTCAACAAAAAGAAATTTCACACCAAGCAACCTAGGTAAATAAATATTAGATTAGTTATAATATGGTAAACACAATTATTATTATAAACAAACACTACGAGGTAAAGGTGAGATGATTCATTAGAAAGTAAGTGTCCCATTCCCAAATTAAGAGAAAAATTTTTTTCACGGCTTTTAAATCATTTTACAAATTGCTATTAGACACCGTTTCACATGAGAAGAACCCGCTAGAAGTCTAGAAGTTGCAATCGTATGCGCGATGAAACTGCACGTAACAATATCTGAACATCAATATCGGTCAAAGCCTAAGGCTTGATGTTCAGATATTGTTATGGGCAGCTTCTTGGCGCATACGATTGCAACTCCTAGACTTCCAGTTGGTTCTTCTTATGTGAAACGTAGTCTACCTGTTTATTATGTGAAGATGACTTCACTTTATGTTCAAATACTAATGAACATATATTTTTTTATGTTTATATGATTTTCTGACGTTCTGCGCAAGACTCTTTTCGCACACTCCCAAGTGGGACTGATACGACTAGTAAATTCATTCGTTTGCAACTCGAACATTCGAGATCTCGAAGATTCTGGTCGAATATAACAAAGCATTTGATCGAACATTCAAAGATACGGGTCCAGGTTTGCGGCTATGGTTCGGCGTTCGCTGCTTCTTTCGTGTTGTTTTATTTACAAATTAGTAAATAGGCTATGGGTGTTCGGGACCATGGCGGAGGCGCTAACATAGGAATCTCCATAAGAAAATCGTCGAAAAAGCTAAGGTCTGAAAACTTCAAAATTGACTCTAAAGTGGCGGGGGTAAATCTACGCATGCGCTACGTGACTCTTGGCAACGTGACGTTGGACGTAACAACGTGACATTTGACGTGGCAACGTGACGTTTGACGTGACAACGTGACGGTTGACGTGACAACGTGATGTTTGAAATAGCACATGACACGTAGCGCATGCGTAGATTTACCCCCACCACTTTTAGAGTCAATTTTGACGTTATAGACTTTAGCTTTTTCGACGATTTTCGTATGGAGAGTGCCTCCGCCATGGTCCCGAACACCCATAGCCTATTTACTCAACTTAAGTGGCAGAATATTTTGAACAACATTTTTTATCGGTAAATTTTTATTTACCATTTTGAGTTATGGAAATGCGACAAATTAAAGTCAAGGTATTAAACATTTTGTAAGATCAGAGAGTGGAGTTTCTCCACTGACATAATGCGCCAGATGCTTTGAAACTGGTTAACCACTGTGTCATATCGTAGGTAGACACATCAGCATTAGCTAGTGGCATAATTTGATTGTACCACTTTTTACAACTCACCCCAATATGAAAATTCTTTTTGATAACATAAAGGGAAGTCAAATCATATCGCAGAACGTCCCAAAAGAAAATTCGCTGTCGACTGAAAGAAGTTCAATTACTGACTATATGTCTAAACGTAGATCCGGGAGCTGAGCATATCAAGATATTTGAGAAGAGTTGAGGGCACATAATGTGATGAGGTGGATATAACAAGAAAGCTTTTTTAGAGAGACCCTGTCGAGCAAGCCGAACAGAGACAGATTTCTTAAAATATGGTTCGAAAGTTAGAAATCAGATGAATACTTGACATAGTGGATTGAAGAAAACCTGGTACAAATAAAAAAAAGAAAAAGAAAGAGAAAAAGGTGAAGAAGGAAAGAAGAAGAATAAGACGACGAAGAGTACCAGTCTGTGGTTTATTTCTGTGTGACTGCAAATAACTATTATTTTATCAAATCCACCGCAATGCAAATAGTAGTTTGTGCAACTAGTGTGGATATGATGGCCATATCGCACGATGACGAAGTTTGCTCAATCGTTCGAGTACGATATGGACAATCTACACGAGTCGAACAGTATATTTTTTCTACGACCCACTTAAAAAAAAATCTAGAAAATAAACATTTTAATAAACTGTAATATAACTTCAATTAAAAATTTTTCAACAATTTTATTTTTAATTTTACCAATTAAATTTTATATTTCCACTAATTTTTTGTGGTAAACGTACAGTTCCTAAATGTACAATTTGTATAATGCTACGGTTTCCCATTTAAAATATGCGATGGTTGTAGTAGTTGTTGCCAGTCGGACTCCCGCACGAAGACAAAGGGTACCGTACAAGAATATTCTGCTAAATATTTCAAGCGTCTACCTGATGTCGTTATCAATATCGAGCAGAATAATTATTTAAATATAAATTTAATAATTAAAAAAAACTTCTTCGCGGGGGATTGACCCCTGGTATATCTCGTGAGAGTTTGGTATGTTTACCACTCGACTACCGAGGAATATGCTAAATGTTTATCTATAACGTCATAGGTATTACATAATTTTATAAAATCTGATGTCCATTAGTCCCCTTAAATACCCATTTTATTCTGTTTTTAGTATTTGTTGTTAATTTGTACGGATTATTTTATTTAAGTTTATTTTTGTAAATGACTATTCTTGATCTAGTGCTTCTAGGAGAGACTTTTTTGACGTTTCTTTTAAATTGAAAAAAAGATGAGCGCGAATGCTGATTTCATTCTATAAACTGTGCAGAAAATGGATTATATACATGTGGGTGTAGAAAAAATATTTTCACTACTAGAAATGATTCCTACGAAATCGAAGCCATTTTTCGTCCATATAAGGATGGGCAGAATTTTTTGGAAAATAAGAATAGTTCAATTTAACCTACTTCAGTCGATAGCTCTTCTTCTTTTTTAATTATTTTGAATATATCGTAGTTATTATCAAGAAATAACGTTTCCCACCAAAAAAACATAGATGAGAGCACACAGCAAGCAAGCGATTAATATTTATATAAAACAAACATAATTTAAACAAAACCTCTCCAGGTTCTCGTATACCAACCAACGCACTGACCTCTCCGCCGCCACTGATTCCATTGTGCGTCTCATCAGGGGATACTGATCGAGTACTGCGTTGAAATGATCCACGGATAAAGAAAATAAATTACAGTACGTCTCCGCCCTGACGGACGCCACTCTTCTTGCGTTCGTCAACAGACAGATCTCGCCGAAATAGGAACCATCGCTTAAGCTTGTCGCTACTTCTCCGTTCGCCATTACTATATCGACGATTCCTTCCTGAATGAAGTACATCTTGGAACCGATCGTACCCTCTTTTATGATAATATCACCTAGAATAAAAAAAAAATCAAAATACGACACATTCCACCTAGCATAGTTATCTATGCACTTGAACTACAGATGCGCAAATATACAATCGTAAAAAAGCGAGGAGCGTCTATAGTTTGGCAAGTTTATCTGAAGCTACGGGGCATCGGTAAGAGGCCAGAAAACGTACAAATGGCGTAAGGGACCTACTTTACCAAGTAAAACTGAAAAAACAAAGGTCACTGACAATACCAACGCCACTGGATAAATCAATATCGGTCAATTGAGGAAGTGAGAGGGAAGAACACACGCACGCGTTTGCCAATAAGTAGTCAGCTGGTCAGGCCTTTCGATAAAAATCACCAATTATATGATTTTGGAGGGTGTGATAATATTGGTTTTCGTACAACGCTGCCAGAGCTTGAAGAAGCCCATAAAAAGTTTGGAAAAGTGCTCACCTTTTAATATTCATAAATTGAGAAAATAATGTTAATAGAAAAAATCCAAGGAAACAAGCACATTAAAGGATTAACGTTTAATCATATTGTTAATATTGTTTAATAATAAAAAGTCCCTTTGCTAATTATTATCACAACATACTTAGCACTTTAGCTTTTTCATAGTTAAACGTTGCAATATGGAATGTTTTGCATTCCTTCCACGGCTTCAGATAAACTTGTCAAAGTATGGGCTTGTGTCTAGCTCGCGCATCTTCCAAGTGCTACAATAAGTTTGTAGAAACATATTGATTATTGTCTTTTTTTAAGTAGAAATAAACAACTTACCAGGCTGGAAGACTTCATATTTCAACTTAGTAACAACGTCAGATACAAAATTCGAATCTGCGTTCGCGAAGAACGGTACGGACGCCACCAAGGATCTGCAGTTGTAGTTGATGACGTCTTCGCGTAGTTTTTCGGACAGTTCTCCCAAGATGCATTCTTCGTCGAAGAACTTGCCCTGGTAGCGGTGCTCGAAGTACTCAGTGATGCGTTGACGCATCTCTCTCGGTAATTTTCTATACGCCATGTATTCTTCGACTTGCTTTACCTGATAGATGCAGTAAGGGAAAATTGCGATTTGAGATTTACTCAGGCTCTGGCTGCAGTTTTTTTTTCAATTTACGGTATTTTACAGTAATGGACTGGGGAAGAAAGGAAGGAATAGAATACAGCTCTTTTTGTACTATCCAAAAATATCTTACTGCACAAACTGTTATAAACGAAGCAAAGTAAAAAACTAGATGTTCCAAGAAGTGCTTTTGTCTTCCAACGCTCTTGAAAAGCATTGCAAGCTGTGTACCAGGACACGAGGGTCGTTAAGGAAACAAAGGTCATCAGTGCCATTCGTTGGACCAGAACTGTTCTCTGGCGTCGCAAAATCGACAATAAATATGGCCACTTGGAAGAGGATGGCACAGAAATCTTCAGAATGGTCACCAGGACAGATACTGGCAAAACAGACCTAATAAGCAAATATAGGTATGTTAACAGGTACGCAGAACTAATGATTTCAAAAATTCAGCAGATTTTATTACTTGGGGGAGAAAACTGTAGAGCACATCCTATGCCAATGCAGAAATTGGATGAAACGTTTAGTTTCGAGGCTGATTTGTTATTTAAAAAGAGTCGTGGTGAAGAACACAATAGATCTGGAAATGTAGCAGTGGAATAAACTGTATAGAACATCTAATCTAATCCAGCCGTACTAGATCTTTTCAATAGTCGATCTTGAGGACTGAAAACTCAGTCCTTTGTTCGCCTTCTAGCTTCTAGCGCTTAGGCTGCGTTTTATTATTGACAGTTGAATCATCAACTTGTAGAGATGACGCTACAAATACATACAGAATTTGCTGCAGGCAGTAAAACTACCTGTCAAGTACTTCCAGTAAACATTGATATAGTACTGATGAAACGCGCCAGTAGCTGTTTGAAAAGAATAAACATATTTGAAAAGATCATTTAAATTCATGTTCCGTGAGCATTTTTGATACGAAGAAATTAATTTTGTGAAGTAAGATATTCAAGTACAAGAGCTTGATAAAAAAGCAGATTAGAAAATGTATTTGGTGGTGAAGTGGTAGTGGTACTTGAAATGTTGATACGAAGGTAAAAAACTACTGTATCAGCCCCGTAAATCCAAAATTATGTGAAATGGAAATTCGTTAGAATATAGATCACCATCGTGTATAATCATGTAGGCTTCTTTTGAAAAACAATTTCAAAATAAAATTTTACCAAATGTAGTACACTGTAACTTTATAGTCCGTCCAAAAAATGTGAATGGAATTTTGGAATCTATGGGGTGTTTCAAAGAAGAATAGCTCTTACGCTAGGACAAGTAGCACACTGAAGGATTTCTTACAAAATTTTTGTTTTGTAACAACATCCGTATTCAATATACTGAGTGTTGAAAAAATATGTTTACACGGTTTTACAATTATGTCAAAACTACTGGCAATGTTGTAATGAACTTCTGTGGAGGCTGGTACATTTATTTTGAATTTAGTAGAGGGCGCTAGTTACATATACCGTAACAGGAAGTTTCAAACATAATTGTTTTTGCGTGGGATGCGTTAGCTTCCAAAACATATTTATACAAAATGTCTTTACAATGTTGCCTGTAGTTTCGACATGTTAGTGAAAAATGGTTGTAAAAGTTATTTATCGCCAACCGTCAGTAAAGCCATCAATTATAAGATTGATTTCCGGAAGTGAACAAACAGTTTACCTCCCTATACTTTATGCCCCATTTGCGGCAGGTAAAGTGACATGAGCAGCAGGTAAAGTATTTTGACTTTGACATTACTCGAAAATCATCATCTGTCAGTGTCACGCTTCTCCCTATTACGGCTCCATAATAGTTTTCTTGCGATTTATTTATAACAAATTATTGTTGGAACTCATTCGACTTCAGGAATTAACTTTTATAATACTTCAGGGTATACCTTTAATTTAAATATAACAAATAATAAGTGGATTTGTTCTATATGTGCTGTTTACTTTGTCATGCAATGAGATATACCTCAGTTTTTTATATTCTGAATTCCGAGCAGTTGGCGATAAAATTTTGTACGTCAGTAAAGTGTCTTTATCGGACTCGCCTGTTATTCGACTCGCTTCGCTTGTTTCAGACTCGCTTCAGACTCGTCCGATAAAGAATCACTTTTCTGCCTTGGTACATAAATAACTATTGTCAACACCATATACAGTGTGAAAACCACTTATGGAATAAAATTATTTATGTCATTATTTTTAAAAATTATAATTAATGCCGAGACACGTCAACTTTTGAATTGAGTTGTGTGTTATGTAAACATAAATTTAAATGTACATGGTGATTCACGCAAGTATGCCATAGTCACTGTTGTTTTTTTTAATGAAACACCCTGTTTATTTGCATATTTTTGAAATCCTCTTAATGAACCGATTCCAACAAACTAAATGATGTATGGTCAGTTATGAATTATACAGGGTGAAATTTTAAAATTAATAATTTATTACACTTGAAATATTGGTACTTTTTCAAATTAGCTAAATATGGATTTATCAAAAATCTAAACAAACTAATTATAAGACGTATTTGTATATTAAACAAAACCTGCTACGCCCATGAATTTCAACATAAATACCTAAAAATTGCCTAAAAACGCCAATAATGAGACAAAATCGGTAAATAATGTGGACTGTTTTCTATTCCGTCAGTCGTTGATGTGTTGACAGTTTATACTGAAAAAGTAAAATATTTGTCAAACACTCTTTCCTTGTCGACATAACAATGAAATATTTAACTGAGACTCACCGAATTGAGATTTTAATGATGATCGGGTACTGCAGAAGTCAAGTTGAAGTGGCAAACTTATTCAATCACACTGAAATTCATGCACAATTTAGAGAACTTGGACATGTCAAACCATTGAAAAGGAAACCACATTTCGTTGAATATGATGTGAAAGTAGATATTTTGTTAAGTGTGGAACAAACGGTTAGTAGATAATAAAATTACGAATACTCACAACGCATTTTTCAGCAAAGTGATTGGAGAATTAGGAGCTAATAGAATTCGGAAAAGCTGGAATCCTTTATATCGGCAGGTATCCTGGGACAATTACTTCTGTTACATTTGAATAGGCAACTTATTAATGCAATATTTTGTAGTAGGTTTAGATTCGTTATAGATAGTCCGATTCAAAATTTGAAAACTGTTTTGAAAAATGCAGATATAGCGCAGAAAAGCGTACACTTTCGATCTGTGCGAAATAAGTCAAAAACGCTCGGGAATACGGCCAAAAATGACCAAGCAACGGAAAATAACGGGCTGGAAGGCAGCGGGGATCGGAAAGAGGCATACTAATAGGCCGGTAAACCATGACACATGCAGGGGTCATAATTTCAAATTGAAGATGTTCTCACCTTCGAGTTTAATATGGAAAACACGTAGTGAAAATAATGTTAGTCATACAACTGTTCTAAGATGTCTTCATAAAGAAAAACTCCATCCCTACAAATTAACTTTTATGCAGGAGCTAACAGAAGACGATCCAGATCGTAAAATGGATTTCTGCGAAATATTGATGAATAAGCTGAACAGAAATGAGATAGCTCTTGGTACCATTCTTTTTTCTGACGAATCAACATTCACATTGAATGGAGAGGTAAAACGACAGAATATTGGTCAGCAGAAAATCCTAATTGGATGCGTGAGACACATACTCTGTACCCTCAAAAGTTGAACGTTTGGGCCGGTATCATAGGTGACCATATTGTTGGTCCTATATTTATAGATGGAAATTTGACAGCTGAAAAATATTTAAATATGCTTAGAAATGAAATTATTCCTGCGTTGGCCAAATTATATCCCAACGTAATAGATCCTAGCTTACCGAATGAAAATGTTTGGTTCCAGCAAGACGGGGCAACACCCCATTATGCTTTAATGGTAAGAACTTATTTAGATGAAATCTTCCCCAATAAATGGATTGGACGAAGAGGTACTATTAAGTGGCCAGCTAGATCGCCAGACCTTACGCCGTTAGATTTTTTTCTGTGGGGTTATCTCAAGAACAAAGTATATGCAACACAACCAACTAGCATTGTAGACCTCAAAGACAGGATAACTACAGAAATACGAAATATTTCACCTCAAACTTTAAACAAAGTTAAGGAGGAGTTCTATAGGAGACTGTGCTATTGCCATCAACTAGGTGGAGAACATTTTGATCATTTATTTTAATGTATTAAAATCAAATACATCAGGTATTTTATGTATGTGTTTAATAACTGTAAAAATAAAAATTTCACCCTGTATAATTCATAATTGACCATACATTATTTAGTTTGTTGGAATCGGTTCATTTAGATGATTTCAAAAATATGCAAATATACAGGGTGTTTCATTAAAAAAAATCAACACCGACTATGGCATACTTGCGTGAATCACCCTGTACATTTAAATTTATGTTTACATAACACACAACTCAATTCAAAAGTTGACGTGTCTCGGCATTTTTTATAATTTTCTAAACTTTTTTTTTAAACACTCTGCATTAATTTACTAGCTTAAGTGACTTAGTGAGGACACATATAAAATATCTAACGATTAATATTTATATGGAAGTGAAAGTTTTAGTAAAAATAATTAAAGAAATGGAAAAGTTTCGTTGCTTTTTAATTTTTGTACCAATGGCGAGCTGGATTCCAACGTTATTTTCACACACACAAAATGTTGTACATGATGTATTATGACAAGTTTGAACTTTCTGTTAGTCAAAACTACTAATTATGGTGTATTTAAAAATATTCCAACAATAATGATAGTTTTACTGCCTCTACAAAAAGAAATTATCTGCACTGTTGGAATATTGATAAACAGTGATACATATTATCAAAAATGTTTTTGACGTTGTTAGTGTAAAAATATACCATGATTCCATGGCGTGGTAAATGACTGCAGAAATTCGTGCTCCAATCAAACGTGCTATAAAATTTACTTTATCAAGTGCATTATGTTATGTTAGATTAATTTTCATGCTGTTTGGTTGCTGTTTTAAGGGAATTTGTTTTTAGAAGATTTTTGGTATTATACGGACTCGAAGGGGTGCAGGTAGTCAATGTTAAATTTGACAAAATGTTGCTGAGAAGAAAGCTTAGTTTTTTTTAAAGCTATGGAAGATGAAAGAAATGTAAAGCTCGCGAAAAAACTCCTTATTTATCTCAAATATTTTAAACTGCTCCACAAAACTCTTTGATTTTTAAAGACTCTGTGAGGCGTTTTTAAGTAATGGTATCAAACTATTACCTTGGACATCTTTTGATAACACGTTTCCCTTAAATGACATTTTCCTTTGCAGAAAACTGTAGATAAAGTAGATAACTCTAGAATGCCGTTAGGTTTTTTGTCAAACAGAATTTTATTTTCTGGTTAGATGTGGGGATGTCACTGTCATTGCATATTTAACGTTTCCTTTACTGTGCGATATCAATCATTTCTCCAGTACACAATTGAGGAGCTTGCGTTCAAAAGCGGCTAAACCTATCTCTTTTTTTGTCGATATACTTTTTTGCGATTTTCGGCTGTTTCACAATATCTATCAACTGGTACGATCATTTGCGTTCAAAAAGGGCTATTTGTATTTTAAAATCGTATATAAAGTCGGCCTTTTGCATCAAAACTGGCTATATCCTCTTTTTGCGATCAAGGGTGCCGATCGTTGTTTTGGGAGAGTGGAGAGGTTACTTAGGAAAAATACTGATATATTTTCTAAAGAGGAATACATTAAATATTATTCAGAAGTCGGACAAGTGAAAATTTTAGGAAAGACTGGATAATTTATAATGTAAGAACTAGAGAAAGAAAGGTTAAGGGCATTGCTGAAACATAAAGAAGATTGAAGTGAATACACATCTGTATTATCGGTTTGCACCAGAAAATAAATCGCGTCAGATAATGCTAAAGAAAGGAAAAGATGATGACAACCTGGTTCTTAACCTAATAGAGCCTAGAAACTCTTTACCTAGTCTAGTCAACAAGTGCCTTTTTGGCCAACTTTTTTCAGCAGTCTTCGAAAATTATGATCGAGGTGTCATTCGATTCGGGATGGCATCTAGATGATTTTTGAAAAAAATGAAGTTCCGCAAACAAAAATTGCAAAAGTTATTAACAATTAACTAAAAAAAAAGGTTTAGTTTTTTGCAAATATCTCAAAAACTAATAAAGATTTTCCAAATTAAAAAAAAGATTTGAAAAGAGGAGGAAATTTCCTAAAAAAAACCAGACTCCCGGGATTGTAGGTCCAATATTTATAATTTTCTCAGAGGGATGAAAATACGGCCGAAAACGGGTGTTCTGGCTTCCGTAAGCCACGCCTACTTTGGACACTTTATTAATAAAAATTATTTTAACATATTAAATATGATATTTAAGAAATGAAAAAATCTAGGGGCTTACTGGATAGATAAATGAACAATAATCCGCCTGAAAAAAAATTTTTATCACAATTTTTCAATTAGTTATTCAATTGTTAACTAATAATTTTTTTCTGCTTGAACATTGCAAGTGTGATAATTGTTAAACTATAAATTTGAGATTTTTTTCCTCTCTTGGAGCAATTCTTGAAAGGCTTCACAATAGATCCCCGTTGGAAAAATTAAAAAATGTTTATTTTTCAGGTTTTTATTAATAATTATGGTTGTTGCAAAATTAAAAACTTAAATTATTCATTGGAAAAAAAATTTTTTTTCAAATATTATTAATGATCCGTTTGTACTGCATGGAAATATTTTTTTTTAAATTATTATCTGTTATTGTTTAAAAAAATTGTTATAAACAAATGCGTTGTTTATTAGATAATTGAAAATTTTTTTATGGAATTTCAATCTTTGATACAAATAATGATTTGTAAAAGAAAAATTGATCCTTAAAAAAATTTTTTCATTGCTTAAAAACGCATTTGTTAATTATAATTATTTTCTTCCACTTTTAATTAATAGTAAGGAACAATTTTTTTTAAAAATCAATATTTATTTTTCTTTTCGATATATAAAAAGAGTTTTATTTATTTTTTCATTGTTTATGTAATAAACAATTTGTTATGAACAAATAAATTTTTACCTTATATAACATAAAAACGGATCATTAATAATATTTGAAAAAAATTTTTTTTTCAATGATTAATTTAAGTTTTTAATTTTGCAACAACGATAATTATTAATAAAAACCTGAAAAATAAACATTTTTTAATTTTTCCAACGGGGATCTATTGTGAAGCCTTTCAAGAACTGCTTCAAGAGAGGAAAAAAATCTCAAATTCATAGTTTAACAATTATCACACTTGCAATGTTCATGTTCAAGCAGAAAAAAATTATTAGTTAACATATGAATAACTAATTGAAAAATTGTGATAAAAATTTTTTTCAGGCGGATTATTGTTTATTTATCTATCCAGTAAGCCCCTGAATTTTTTCATTTCTTAATTTTTTTTTTTAATATTTTCATCCCTCTGGGAAAATTATAAATATTGGTCTACAGTTCTGGGAGTCGGGTTTTTTCATAGCAAATTTCCTCCTCTTTTCAAATCTTTTTTTTTTATTTGAAAAATCTTTATTAGTTTTTGAGATATTTGCAAAAAACTAAACCCCCTTTTTTTAGTTAATTGTTAATAATTTTTGCAATTTTTGTTTGCGGAACTTCATTTTTTTCAAAAATCATCTAGATGCCATCCCGAATCGAATGACACCTCGATCATAATTTTCGGAGACTGCGCTGAAAAAAGTTGGCCAAAAAGGCACTTGTTGACTAGATTATACCGGATAAGAAGAAACACAGTCTTAGAAAGCCTTTGAAAGAGCTGTTCGGTGAAAATTCGATGTCGCGAGCAGATCTAAAATGGTATAAAGATTTACTTATATCTGGTAATGCAGATACAGAAACTAGCGACAAGGAAGAAGATGAGGGCGAACAGGATGTGCCATGTGACTGTTCAGATGAAGAAGCTACTCTTCATATATGCATATTTTATGTTTCTCTTGTTTCTTTTTTTTTGTTTTTCATATCTGTGTTGAATTTTCTTAATAAAAATAGTTTTGTGTTGCAGTTTTTTAATAAAAATATTATATTTTCTAAGCATTTTATTTTTTTTGTTGAGAATTTTTAAGGGTTTGCTATCAAAACCGTCTATATCCAGATCAATTTTTTCAAAAAACTATTGACATTTGAGAAAAAATTAGAAATTGCATCAAACTACGCAAGCTCCTCAATTATGCTCCCAGAGCTTCTGGACGGATACTGATGAGGTTCGAATTGCAAATTAAAATTGTTGGTTTTATCTTGCAGATATACCAACCCCGTTTAACTTTGAAGTGTACTACAATGTCCGTGGCATATAGCCAGAGAAGTAGTTGATGCTTCTTAGTAAACAGTCTTTGTTCTTTGATTTTAAAAGACTCTGTGAGAGATAATAATAGTATAAAGCTATTATTGTATTTAGACCAATATGTTTTGTACAAATTTGTATATAAGTTAGAGACATAAAAGGTACATACAAAAGAAATAAGAAAAAATAGGAAAGATAGGTTAGAATATAGCATGCACCATGGTGTAATAGAGAAGAAGGTGTGCTTCCACGTTCTGCGCACCTTCCAAAACGCCGCCATATTGCCAATCATATGTTTAATGTTTTTAATGACTGTCATAACTATATCCTACACAACCAAATCTTACTTCTTGTAATCGTTCATTTTTGTAATAAATTGTGAACTCTGAAAATTGGAACATTTTAAATAAAGATTTTGTCTCCTGTTTTTGTTTCAAATTCAGTTATTTGTCAAGCGTTTGATTTCGTTTTGGATGTTTTTTCTGATTGGTGGTGCGCGGTAACACACTTTCTTCTCTATTACACGATGGCATACACATTAGTTTGCAAAACTTTGAGCAGCATAGACACCAGCTCAAGCTTAAAACATTTCCCCCACTCCATTGAAAAAAAAAAATAAAACATTCTCTGTTATCAAATTACAATCAATTGTTAATAATTATTACTTGACATTTTCATATCTCATGCTATTAGCTATTATTTTCAATCAACATAACCAACATCGAACTATTCAACATTCGACATCATCTGACAGTTGACGTTTGACCGAAACAGGAAACCGCAGCCATTTCTAGAGCCATTTTGTTACCTTTTCTCTATATTGCCTTCTTGACGAATCCAAACTTTGAATCAAATTCGTGGCGTGTCCTAAAAATAGTGCGTAACACGTCGCTCCGGATATCATGGAGAGCATTGTTAACCACATATCGGTGAGTGATTGAGGCGGGAACCTACCGTAACCTATACAAAGCATGTGGGACATCGCCTTGAACAACGCCCACGAATACTGTTCTAACCAGGATACTTCCTAAAAGAAGAAAAAGAAGAACTATATTAATATCTTACATTTAGTTTTATCTTGTATATTGCATACCTGTAATTCGTTGATAGCAACCCAAGAATTCGGAGGAAATCCTTGCAGCATTGGAACTAAAAACTGTAAACATCCTGACCAATGGCCAATCAGCAGCATCATACATATCAAGTTGAATATTCTCATAAAAACGCTGGCCATGTTTAAAAACTGCAATCAACAAAAACAAAATTATGAATACCTTGCAATCATTGACTTCCTCATCTATTTCTATCCTTCAATACTTGCGTAGACCTGGGATTTTTCTTCCAGGAATATCTTATTTGGGGATATAGGGATCTTTTGCCTGGGGATATATTTTGTCTGGAGTTATTTTGTCTTGAGATATTTTGTCTGGGGATTTTTTGTCTGGGGGTATTTTGTCTGGGGATATTTTATCCAGGAAAATATTTTTTCTGTAGATGTTTTGTCTGGGGGTGTTGTGACTGAATATATATTTAGCTCAGAGATATTTTGTCTGGTGATTTTTGTCTGGAGATATTTTGTATGGGGGTTTTTTGTCTGGAGGTGATTTGCATAGGCATATATTTTGGCAGATAATTTTGTTTGGGGATATTTTCCCTAGGGATATATTTTGTCAGGGGATGTTTTGCATGAAGATATATTTTGTGCAGAGATATGTCGTCTGGGTATTTTTTGTCTGGATATATTTTGTCTGGAGATATTTTGCCTGAGGATACTTTGACTGATTATATATTTTGTGCAGAGATATTTTGTTCTGGTGATTTTTTGTCTGGAGATATTTTGTTTAGGAGATATTTTGTATGGGGATATTTTGTCGGTAGATATCTTGTCTGGGATTGTTTTCACTGAGTATATATTTTGTGCAGAGAATTTTGTCAAAAGATATATATTTTGTCTGGGGATATTTTGTCTGAGGACATTTTGCTGAGGGGTGTTTAATTATGGGATATTTTGATTGGATATATTTTGTCTGGGTGCTTTCTTAAGCGAGACGAGATTTCAATGTTACCAAGTTGTAAAAATCGTCAGATAATCTCAGATTCAGAGTATGTTTATCGACAAGCATAACCGATAATGATCTGTTTTATTAAGATAAACAACATTTCGTCTCGTCACTTCTTCTTACTCTACCTGAATAATATTGAAAGTTCATGAATGATGTAAAATGGCTCGTCTACGCTAGCAAATATTGTCGAAATTTTGATCTCAGTGTGATGACTGGTATTTGATATTTAAAATTTATCAAATATAAAGTATATGAATAGTACTTATAGTAAGTTATAAGAGTTAACCAGTTAAAGATGGATAAGTTTATCAACAAAAAGATTGGTAAACTTTTAGGTAAGAAGTTTTTGACACTGAGATCTAATTGAGGTTAAAATAGTGAAAAATGTTTCCAAAATAAACGTCAAAATTTAAAAGTTTCAACTGGTATACAGTGTAATTTGTCGTAATGGATAAATACTCTACAAAAACTTTTTAGCACTTCTGCAACCAAAAATAAAAATATATACTTATTTCGTTTCTGAAAAAATTCTACAAGTGCAGTGCTTCCATTATTATTAGATAAATAATTTCAAGTAAAATCATTTAAACCACTTTTTTATTTAATTTCTAATAATAGATTCAGCATACCATACAGGTTTTTGACAGATATACTTTCGATCAGGAAGATCTCTAGAACTGAATAGTGAAAATTTGTTTGGTGAATAAATCATTAAAAATATGTTCCCATCTTATAGAGGTGGTACCCGAGCAAATTACTGTTATTAATCAGATCAGAATTTTGAGCTGGTAGTGGTAGACGTAAAAGAGTTGGTCAAGACCATCAAAGAAGGAGGGCTAGTGTTGCCATCTCTTCCGATATATTAGAAATGTCAGTACTATTGAGGTCCACGTCCCAAAGTTCATATAAACGCGAGTATTCCTTAAACTGAGAAGATATTTTCGGTTCTCGAAATCTTTCTAATCGATCTTATTCTGTATATTGACGAAAACCTGAAATAAAAGTTAGAAACGATAAAATAAAAACGTTAAACAATCGGTGTACGGTGTCCTGGCAAAATAAACCTCAAAAAGCAAACTCTCCTTGTCGAAAATGGAGCTACAGGCAACAAATCAAAAGCTGCAAATCAGCATTTTATTAAGCATTTTTCATAAAAAACAAAGCAGGGAATTACCAATAACTGTTTATTTCGTATCAACTATATTTTTTCTACGACAAAATGAAATAAACAGTTATCAAAGATAATCGAAAGGCCAACTGAAGAATATCGGTTCTGCAAATGAGAATGGCTTCCAATTTGTAGGCTGCAGCAGTGACAAATTGGTGGTGGGAAGTAGAACCATTCACTGAATACACTCTAGTTAATTATTTTTATTAAATTTTATTAATATTTCAGAAGGTATTTTTATAAATTTTAAATTAGATGGTGTTGTTTTGAAAATATGAGGCAATTAATTTAAAATAAGTATTCTTTTCTTTGCATCTAAGGGCACTCATATTTTCTCTTGATATCCATCTAGTTATAAAAGGTAACTTTTACCTTGGAAGAGTTCCAAACGGAGCGTATTTTTTAATGTTATTAGTTATTTTATTTGTAATGGAAATATTTTATTTTTTTACAAAAATAACATGAGAACCATTCGAATTTGATGTTGAATAATGTTACAGAAGTGCATTTTTAAGCCCCATCGAGATTTAATAAAATATCCAAACTAGCCACTTCCGAATTTCAGTTACAGACAACTGGAATTCTTTGATAAAAAGAGTGTATTCGAAACTGTTTATATTTTGCAAAAATTGTTTTCGAATCGACTTACCTTTCATTTTTTGACCGGTTTTGAGATCATGCTTATATCAGGAAAAAACAATATGTTTTTACCAATGACGTATTAAAGATAGACCACACATTATTGATATACAATGGAATAGAAGATTCAAAACAATAATCATTGTTCTCGACAATTATTTACAGTTATATAACAAGAATAACAACACAAGTATAGACTCCGTTTCACGTAAAAAGAACCCACTTGAAGTTGCAGTCGTCTCCCCAAACCTGTTGTGTCAAAATCAGCGCCATATTGTTAAATTTGTTGGAATCGACTAAATATTAGATTCATATTTTGTTTATTGTCATGTATATTTTATTTTTCAATATTGACATTAGTTAGTTGTCAAATATAATTAATAAAAAGTCTGTCACTTGAATAAAGTTTATTATATACCTTAAATAAAAGGAAAGATAAAACCACAACCTCTAACAGGTTATGGGCCCAGACTAACCAGACTAACCATTTTAAACAGTCTATAAACAGTACCTAGCGAAGCGAAGCGAAGAATCGAAAGCATATAGATTATTGGATATAAAAACATGCAAAATTACAATAAGCAGAAACGTGAAATTTATTGAATATGATCAATTTAATCAAAAGCAGAAAAATGAAAACGAAGAGAAAGAAAATGAAGAAGTGAAGATAAATATTTTAAGCAAACAACAAAAAGAAAAGCAAAGAGATATACCAGAAAAGTCAGAACAAAAAGAAATAGAAAATCAAGCGAAAAGTAATGAAACAGTTGGAATTGCTGAAGAAGTGATAAACAAAAAAGTTGATGATGATAAAGAGATAGAGACAAATAACTACATGAAACTAGAAGATGATAATGAACCCAAGACATTTGAAGAAGCAATGAAAATGATAAATAGGAGAAAATGGATAGAAGCCATGGAAGATGAAATAGAATCTATGAAGGAATGTCAAGCATGGGAGTTGGTGGATTGTCCAGAAGACAAACGAATAGTTGATTGTAAATGGATATACAAAATAAAATTTGATCCGAGTAATGGAAATGTTAGATATAGGGCAAGACTTGTAGCGAGAAATGATTTGGAATGCCCAAATTATGTTTTTAAAAATTATTTATTATTTTAATTAAACGAAAATCTTAACAATGATTAATCTTATTACTATAAAAGCTAACAATGGAATGAATTTGTAATTATGACTTTAGAAAAGAAAGAAAAGATAAAAAATGCTGTGTCGAAGGTTTCTAGGAATTATGATAATGATGACATCTGCTTATCATACGTGGAATACGGATGTAACTCCTCCCTTCTCAAATTCAACTCCGAGGGTTAGCGAGGGAGTTGAATATTGGCAAGGTCCACTGGCTGGTCCTCTTGGGGTTTTCTTCTAATACTTCTTGAAAGTCGTCTTATAATTAAGTAGCCTCCTGATATAAGTAGAAGGCAATATATCAGAATTGTCCATATACTTGGAGTTTGAGATATTTTTGATGATGTCATATCTGGGTTATTTGAAATTATTCTTGTTTTGATATCTTGAAGTTCGTCCAAATTGGTTTTTTGTAATTGAATTTGGGTGGCTATTTTTGGATTATCTGGATGTTGAAATTTTAATTCTGGGAACAATATTGGTTGACTATGGATGCTGGTACTGTTCTCATTCAAAATTTTCTTTTGGTTGGTGTCGATACGGCAACCTTTTGGAATGTGAAAAAGGTATGTTCCTATTATTTCAATGGTTTCTACTTGGCTATGGCAGATGAGTGTGACGGCTTCTTTCATTGGAAAAACTGCAATCCATTGATCGGTGTTGTGTAGTCGTTCGAAAAGAGGTTTAGTGGTGATTATTCGTGTTTTTTGGCAAGTGGAGGTGTTTTTGGTATTCAGCAGCTCTATTTCACATGGATTTTCTTTTTTGATGTCTTGCAATTCGATCTCTTCGCATAGGTGTATTGTCGATGGGTATAGCTCATGACATGGATTGCTCATAAATGAATATTTTGAATCATTTTTCAATAAATATCTATTATTTGGTATAACTGCTGTTATTTGACCTTGTTTTTCGACAGGGATAGGATACAAACGATAGTAATTGAAATTTTCGGTAAGTGTAATCGGTATTTGTAGTACATATGTGATTCTTTTATTCAATATATAGCTACTAATTTTTGTAAGTTGTTCAAATAGTCCAATATTTTCTATTTTCACTTTAATTGGTAATTGACTATTTTTTAACTGCCTTTCGACCAAAAGTAATTCATTATAAAAGTCGGTTGTTGTTATTATGCTTGGATGCATTATTTTTAATTTTGAAAATGTTATAGAGTTCTCAATATCTTGTAGTATTGATATGATAATTTCGAACATGTTAATAATTTGACTAATGGTATCCATGAGGATGAATGTGTTTTCTCTATGGAAGTTTCCTCTGAAATTTGATTTAGTTTTGAAGCTAGAGTTTCTTCATTGTGACTTATTTGATTTATAGTAGAGTTAAATTTATTTATCAAAGAAATTGAAAGAGAATTTTGTGTTTTTATGTTATCATTGAATTTATACTGATTTTCTTGGAGCTCTTTAATCAATTGATCGTACCTCTCTCCATCGCTTTCATCGAGGTTACCGGTTATTGTTTTAAAGATTGATCCAAGACCGTTAATAATACCTCTTTTTGGCCTTTGAGCAGCAGGTAGTATTTCACGTAATTTGTTTTCAACTTTTTGTTCCACAAATGTAAGAATTTTCAAATAATTTGCTACATCGAATGAGAAATTTTCATTTTTTGACAAATAGTATTTAAAATGTTTTGAATGGATATTTAATTTATTCACTTCGTCAATAATTGGATTTAGGTCATAATAATGCAATAATTTAAAATTATTAACTGTAATTTTGGCAATTCCCAGTTCTACTGGCAATAATCCGAAATTGTTTTCCATGTTTTTTAACGAAATTTTGTCGTCAGAGGATCCGACGGACCATGAAAGCCTGAAATAAAATAATTTTGTTTATTTTATTTATTTATTTTATTTTTCAATCTTTGAATTTATATGTTACTTTCAGAGGTCGTTTTAAATTGTCCATGTGAACTTTATTTTGATCACTTGTCTCTACAGTTTTATTTTCCGTATTAACTTTTTTTATAAGGGTTGGCTTTTGAAATTTAGTGGCTTGTTTCTGTCTTTTGTGTTGTTTAACGTAAGTTTTTTGATTTTGTTGGAATATGTTAGGATCATCACGAGTTTTATTAATTGTCTCTGTGCGTTTATGTTTTTCTTTTATCAAATCGTCATTTATTTTTGCGTAAAGGAGTTTTGAACGTTCTTTGTGATCGTCGATGTAATGGTTTATTAGAATTTTGTCTATGTCAATATTAAATGGGTCGTTATTATTTAAATGCCCTGTAGTTATATCAATTGGTTTTAGTTTTGTTGTTGAGTGAATGGTATGGTTGTATGCTAAAATGGCATAAATCATTTTCATAGAAATTGGTGTTTTTAGGAAACCTTTTGTGTTTAATAGTCTAATATGTTCGATGAGAGTTGAGTGTAGTCTCTCGATACAGCCTTGTGATTGAGGGTGATCAGGTGATCCAAAATGAATTTTTATTTTGTGCAAATCTAGGAGTTCTGCTATGACAGAATTTTTGAATTCGGTTCCGTTATCGGTGAATATTAGTTCAGGTATGCCATGATGGGAAAAATATATTAAAAGATTATTCACAATTTCTGTGCTTGATAAAATTGATAGTTGGTAGGCTTGTGCATATTTGGAAAATGAGTCTATAATTGTCAAAAACTTGTGTTGTTCTATGGTAAATGTGTCCATATATAAAATTTCAAACGGTTTGGTTGCTGTTGGTGTTTGATTCATTTTTATGGCAACTGGGTGTCGTTCGTATTTAGCTCTTTGACAGGGTTCACAGTCATTTATGAAAGTTTGAATGGAGTTTTTTAGAAAAGGCCAGAAGTATTTGTCTTTGATTCTTTGATAAGTTTCGTCAATTCCTCGATGATTTGATTTACCTTCGTGATAAGATTGGATTATATCGTGTATATCGTTTTTACTTGTAACGTCAATTAGTTTTTTGGTACATCTTTTTAGTTTTAAAGAGGAATGTTTAAAATATTTTTGGAGGGTAACTAGAAATGGTTCGTATAAGTCGGAATCTTCAAAGTATAAGTAATATTGGGTTTCGGGGTTAATATAATTTTTTACGAACTCTATAAGCTCTTTTTCGAAATTATTTTTTGATAGTTGCAGGCTTATTCTTTTTCTGTTTTCGAATAAAATTTTAATTCTTGGATTAGCAGGAGAATGTAGTACTGAATTAATGAATATTTGATTTTTTCCATAGTTAACGGCCGTGGAAATCGTGGAAATTCCGAAAATTGGATTTGGACCGCTATTAGAATGTACTGTTTGATCGTCGCTTTCAACTAAGTCGTCGTTTGTATTCGGTTGCTCGTTTATTTCAGTTTCTGGTATTGTTGTGTTGTCAAAGTCATGTTCTACTTGTAGCGAGTCGTTGTCGATATTTTTGTCTTGATTAGTCGTATTAATTTTAGGGATAGGAATGGTTTCAGTATAAAAATCTATTGGTGGAGTTTGATTACTCGCAGTTGTTGGCTCATTGTTATTAAGTGAGCTATTTAAAGAGTTATAATTTTCAGTGTCCTGAATAATATCGTCTATTTGTTTCCAAAAGTCATTTGTTTCTTTTGTGTGAATTTCAATTCGAGATAGTGCGTCGGCGTTTGAATTTAAACTTCCTTTTTTGTAAATAATGTTGTAGGTGTATTCAGACAGTCTTAATTTCCAACGAGTGAATTTACTATTTTCGTCTTTCAAAGAAAAAAGCCATTTGAGTGGTTTGTGGTCGGTCACTATATTAAATTCATTACCGTATAAGTATGGTCTAAAATATTTTGTGGCCCAAACTATCGCCAATAGTTCTTTTTCTATAACCGAGTAATTTTGTTCCGAATCATTTAATGTTCGCGATGCATATGCTATTGGACGATCTTTTCCGATAGGACCTTGCGATAGCACTGCTCCTATAGCAAAGTTGCTAGCGTCTGTTGTTAAATTAAATTTTTGTGAAAAATCTGGATATTGTAAAATTGGTTCGTTTATAAGTAAGTTCTTGCATATCTCGAAACAGTTATTAAATTCATTGTCATGAACGATTTTCGCTCCCTTTTTCAAACATTTGGTTAGGGGCTTCGTGATTTTGGCAAAATTTGGAATAAATCTGCGATAATATCCCAGCAGACCAAGGAAACCTTTTATCTGCTTGGGAGTGTTGGGTATCGGATAATTTTTTATAGCTTCAATTTTATTTGGGTTTGGTTTGACGCCTTCGGGGGTTACTACGTGTCCCAAATAAGCTACCTCTTTTCTCAAAAACTCTGACTTATCGACTTGTATTTTAAAGTTTGATTCTCTGAGGCGTTGAAAAACATTTTTTAAACGTTCTAAGTGTTCTTGTAAGGATGTGGAAAATATTATAATATCATCCAAATAAACAAGACATTGTTCGTTTTGTATGCCACGAAGGATATTGTCCATGACACGTTGGAAGGTAGCAGGTGCTCCTTTCAACCCGAATGGCATGCGCAAAAATTCCCAATGTCCGTTTTCGGTGGTAAATGCTGTTTTTTCAATATCGTTTGGATCCATCTCGATTTGGTGGAACCCACTAGCTAAATCGAGAGTGGTGAAATATTGACATTTTCCTAACTTGTCTAAAAGATCGGTGATATTAGGCAAAGGGTACTTATCATTTACAGTTTTAGCATTTAATTGACGATAATCAATAACAACTCTCCATTTTTGTTTACCTGAGGCGTCCATTTTCTTTGGAACTACCCAAATAGGGGACGACCAGGGTGAGTTGCTTGGTTGAATTATATTTGAGTTTAACATTTTTTGAATTTGTTTTTGAACCTCATTTTTGTGAATAAACGGATATCTATATGGTCTCGAGTACACAGGTATTTCGTCAGAGGTTTTTATAGAATGTTTTATTTTATTTGTAAAAGTAAGCGGTAAGTTGTCTTGGTAAAAAACGTCAGAAAATTGTTTGATTAAATTTACAATTTGTTGTTTCTCTTCTGTGTTTAAATGATCAAGTCTAATGGTTGAAAAGTCTAGGTTTTGTTTATTAGTGTCGTCAAAATTATTCAAATTAAATTCTTGAATATGTTCTCTGTCAAATGGTTCTACTGTAAGTGGTTCTGAAAAGTCTAATGTGAGTTGATCGGTACCGTTATTTAAAATTGTAGTCAATGCCATACCCTGTTTAGCTATAGTTAAGCTTTCGGGTATTTCACAATTGTGAATTTTTTGATGTGGTATAATAATTTCTCCGTCTGAAATTGACGTTTTAACTCGTATTACTTGTTCGGATCGTGGGGCAATTTTGATTAAATTCAATTCATTTCCGGTACGGTGAAAAAGTAACTGAATTTTTGAAAAGGGTGTTGACAAATAACCTTTGTCGAAGTCTAAATTTGCTTGTAAAATTTTTAAGTTGTCTAGACCTATTAACCCGTCAAATACGTTATGAAATTTAAACAAAAAGAATTTTAATTCTAAAGGTTGTGGCAATTTAAATATTTTTGATGCTGGTAATAAAGCACTATATTTGTGAGCGGATTTTTGAAATACAGTAGATACTAAAAATGGGTCCTTTTTTATTTTATTTGGGAACAACTTATATACTATATTTGGATCCATAAAAGATTTTGTGGAACCTGAATCAATTAGTATCTTTAAGTCGTATTCCGGAAATAAAATATAAGGTAATTCACTAGAATTAGTGTTATTGATACATATAACTTGAGAATCTAATTCGGCATATGATTCCGAGGCCTTTTTTGAAAATTTCCGTTTGTTTGTTCGAGATCAATTAAATCAAACGATTCTGAATTATATGCTTGGTTGCTTTGTTCGATATAGCTATTGTTATTTGAAATTTCGTTTACTTTATAACCATAATTATCTTGCTCAGAGTCCTGAAAAGAAGTTTGACAGTCGGTATTAAACAATTCTTCAGAGATAAAATTCCTGCGGGGTCTTTGATTTGAATAAGAAGTGTTCGAAACGTTTGGCACGTTACGGATAGAAGTATTGGAGGGTGTACCTCTGTTAAAGGTGTTTCGAGTTGAAACACTCATTGGTGTGGGTTTTGGTAGGTTTTGATTTTGTATTTGGTTGGGCCTAAATACATCGTTGTTTCGGTTTTGTCTAAAAACGCTAGAACTGCTTGGAAAATGTTGATTTCTCAACGGCTGGGGCTGAATTGGGATTGGCCCTGTTGGAAAGGTATTGGCGAATGCGTTGTTGGGGGTATTTGAATTAAAATTGTTCCTATTGAAATCATTTCGATGATTGAATTGATTTTGATTATTTGAATGAGGGGAGTAATTGAAATTGGGTCTTTGCTGTTGCCTCGCTTGCAAGGAATTTTGTCTATAAGAATTTTTATTTTGATAATTTTGGAAGTAACTGATGTTATCTTCCTCTAGGACAAATTGCAACGCTTCGTTTAAGTTGTTTGGTCTCATGCAACGAATTGTTGTTCCTAAGGGTTCTCTTAGACCAGATAGGAATGTTTTTAAAGCTAGATTATTATATAAATCTCTTTTCAATAATTTATTGCCTTGAATGGCTTCATGCAAATCTACATAGCTACAGAGAAGATTAAGGATATTCAGAACTCTATCATAAAATTGTTGAGGTCGTTCGTTAATATTTTGTCTCATCATTACGAGATCACGATTTAAACATGCCTCGTCTCTTTGGTCTGCGAAATTTCTTGTAAGTGTATCTTTTAAAGAATTCCAAGTAGCGACATTTTGAATGTTTACAACTAATTTGGCATTGCCACGCAGTTTTGAAATTAATGAATTAAGTAAATATGTATTCTGAAAATGATGGGGTTGCTCTCTTAAATAAAATGTACCAATAATTGATTCACAAATAGATAAATAACGATTAAGTTCATTCGGGTTACCATCAAATTCTGGAACACAGTTAAGAAATTCAGGTTTAAATTCTGCCATTATTGGTCTTATCAAATTGGGATTATTTGAATTTATTTCTAAACTTTCAAGTTCGCTTACCAAAGATTCGATGGACATATATATATATGTTCAAATTATAATGCAAATTTATTTATGTATCCTTATTGAATTATCTTATCTTAATTTATATAAAAAAAAATTTTGCTAACTGTGTACTATCTGTTTCTATTTATCCCTGTTTAATTAATAATTTCTTCGACTTACATAAAAATGATGATGAATTTGAGCATATCCACTTAACTATGAGAATACAATCCTCGCAAAATTGGACGATTCCTGTTCCAACTTTCGTCGCTTCGAATTGCAAGAGTGCTTCGATGGTCTTCGATAGATGGGTTTCTCGATTTTCGGAGAACCACTCCACTTAAACACCTCCACACACGAATCACGACTTAAAAGTTCGGTATATCTAGTAAATTGTCGAAACAAACTTGATCACGTTCGATACGTTACAATCTAGATATCCTACTGACTGCGCCAGAAATGATTTGGAATGCCCAAATTATGTTTTTAAAAATTATTTATTATTTTAATTAAACGAAAATCTTAACAATGATTAATCTTATTACTATAAAAGCTAACAATGGAATGAATTTGTAATTATGACTTTAGAAAAGAAAGAAAAGATAAAAAATGCTGTGTCGAAGGTTTCTAGGAATTATGATAATGATGACATCTGCTTATCATACGTGGAATACGGATGTAACTAGCGAGAGGTTTTTCACAGAAATATGGAGAAGATTACGACGAAGTATTTGCTCCAGTTGTGAAGCAAGCAACAATCAGAGCTCTTCTCACGATAAGTGGACTGAAAAACAAGATAGTCAAGCACCTAGATGTAAAAACAGCATACTTGAATGGAGACTTAGAGGAAACTGTTTACATGAGTCAACCGAAAGGTTTCCAGAATAAAGAGAATCCCCAACTAGTGTGCAAATTAAAAAAGAGCATCTATGGTCTAAAACAATCAGCCAGAGCTTGGAATAATAAAATAACAGAAGTGCTAATGAATAATGGTTTCAGAAGGGGAGTTGCAGATACATGTTTATTTTCAAAACAAAAATCTGACAGATTTATTTACCTTCTTATCTATGTGGATGATATTATTTTGGCTGCTGATTTAGAAATTGATATTCAAGAAGTAGAAAAAGTATTATCAGATAATTTCAAAATAAAAATGCTTGGAAATTTGAAGTTTTATCTAGGAATTGAAGTTGAACGAAGAAAAAATGGCATATTTCACATACATCAGAGAAATTACATAGAAAAAATTATGAAAGTTTTCAACATGGAAGAAGCAAAAAAGTCAAATATTCCACTTGACACAGGATATTTCAAAACAAAAGAAAATGATGAGGCATTACTGAAAAATAATAATCAATTTAGGAAAGCAATTGGATCTTTACTCTATTTAGCTGTTAATACTAGACCAGATATAGCAGCAAGCATCTCAATACTGAGTAGAAATATCGTCAATCCTACACAGAGAGATTGGAATGAAGTTAAAAGAGTGATACGATATTTAAAAAACACAAAGAATTTGAAATTGATTTTAGGAAATAATTCAAGCGACGAGATGATTGAAATGTATGCAGATGCTGATTGGGCCGGTGATAATAGAGACAGAAAATCGACGAGTGGATTCATAATAAAAATATTTGGAAGTCCTATTTCATGGAGCAGCAGGAAACAATCGACTGTATCATTGAGTTCAACGGAAGCTGAATATATCTCACTAAGCGAAGCTTGTCAAGAACTTCAATGGACTAGACAATTGATGGGGGACTTTAATAAAGATATTAAAAAAATAACAGTGTTTGAAGATAACCAAAGTACTTTAAAAATGTTGAATCAAGAAAGTATAACCAATCGTTCGAAACATATTGATGTGAAATTTCATTATATAAGAGAGCTAAAAAGAAGTGGAGAAATAGAATTCGAATATTGTTCGACAGAAGAAATGCAAGCAGATATCCTTACCAAACCATTGGGAGCTATAAAACTTGAGTACCTGCGGGAGAAAATTGGCTTGAAGATTATGAATATTTAGATCGAGAAGGGGTGTTGGAATCGACTAAATATTACATTCATATTTTGTTTATTGTCATGTATATTTTATTTTTCAATATTGACATTAGTTAGTTGTCAAATATAATTAATAAAAAGTCTGTCACTTGAATAAAGTTTATTATATACCTTAAATAAAAGGAAAGATAAAACCACAACCTCTAACAAAATTGACATTAGTCTCAGTAGCATAACGTCTTCACATTTTGTAAATTAACACAAAATTAGAATCTGTCCACCTTGAATGTAGATAATTTTTCATTTAACACCAACAAGTTTTTTAGGAGGCATATTCTTAGATCAAATATGGGCTATTATAGAATAACAGGTCGGCCATTTTGTTTTGGGTTCTAATGTCATATTCTATCTAGTTTTCATTGTTTACTGGTAAACAATGGACTTCAATTAGTAGGTGATAAGTTCTTAAAACGATCTAAAATGCCTTAGTTTTGTAGTGTTGTTAAGTGTGGAATGCGGGAAGAAAGAGATTGGATATCTTTTTTCGATTTCCAGCAGTTTCATTCAACAAAGCGAAGTGATTATTTAATTAATCTCGCTGTACGCCTGAATCTGTTGCTCTTGACATTCATTGGAATCACATCACTCCTTTTTTGATTCCTTTTTTCAGAGACAGTTCACTGACTGCGCCATGTGTTATTTGAGAAGTTTTTATTATTTGAATAAAATAAACAGTGCTATTCAAAAGTCCCCTCCCCCTCGTATCTTTTGAACGGATACACTAACATTAATAAAATTTAGAGGGTGGAAATAAAGTGTTGTAAGCTTCTCTACGAATAGTAACAGGTGACGTAATAATAATAGATGACGTTACAGTGCCACTTTGGACAATAATTTTAAATAGGACCTTATGGCAAGTGATATCTCGTTTGAAAGGCATTGACATTGGCTACATAGCCAAATTATTTTTGTTTGGGTTTAAACTAATTTTGACGGATAAACTAAATAAATACCGAAACTATTGAAATTATTTTTTTCAAATTTAATTAATCAAATATCAACAGTGGATTCTTATAGCAAATGTTCGAAATGTGCTTCGTCTACTTCCTGACAGTAATACATTCTATTAGTAAACTCTTGTCGTACTCGTTCGAATGTGTCAGCTGAAATTGCATTGCATTCTTCAATAATTCTCTCTTTCAATACGCCAATGCTATCTGGTGACGTGGTATAAACCTTGGATTTTAAGTACCCCCATAGAAAAAAATCCAATGGTGTCAGATCTGGTGACCGAGGTGGCCATTCAATAGGACCTCGCCGGCCATCTGGAAATAACATCTCAACAAGATGGTGCTCCTGCACATTATTATGGTGCAGTAAGACGTTACCTCGATGAAGAATATCGAGGTAGATGGATCGGCCGGCGAGGTCCCGGGAAGCAGTTGAAACAGTAGCCAATATTTGCAACAAAGTGTAAATATTTGGATATCATTTTTGATCACACTTATCTGATTATTCCAAAGCAGATTGTGGAGTAGGGGAGCTGAGAATCATAGCTGCTTTCCACAGTTCATGTTCTGCTTTGGCGACAGCTGTACTTTTTTCTGACAGCACTGTCGACTTCATAAAAAATGCCCCTCCTATTCCACAACCGGCCGACAAATTTGACGGTACTATCAAAGATTACAGAATATTCTGTAATCTTTGGTACTATACTAGTTTACGGTGTTTTGTAAACTTCTCAATAACTTGTTGAATTGTTTGGTCGATAGATGAAATTAATAAATTTCTCTTGTAATACCTACGTAAATATATCCGATGTAGGAGTGTTAACGCGATTCAACTGACTTCTGACGATATGCCACTCGCCTGTTTTTATTTTAATTCTTTAGCTTTATTCGGGTTCATGCAATAACTGTTCCAAGACTGTCCGGAGTTTGCGTAGTCGAAATTGGCTTGTTCGGGTTTCAACAGGATGGTTCTGACACCCGCAGTTTGGCGTTCGAGTTCAAATCATTTGCAAAGGAGCAGGGTGGAAGCTATTTTTAAAATTCTCATAGGTTAGAGGTAGAGGTTTGTTTGTTGAGTGTTGTGTGTATTTTCACTTTTCAAATTTAATATTTACCAAATGCAGAAATATTTGAACATAGTTCATCATATCATCATCAAGTAAAGACGGTGTTCTTCTTGAGGTGATCAATAATATTAAAAACAAAATCTTTGTGGGAGAGACTGTCCCTCAATACAGTGATGATGATGAGTTATCTTCAATTGTCAATTTAGTTAGGTTATCTTCTGTACGTTACTTGTGGCATTGCTTATTCTTTTTTCTCTAATTTTTTTTGGAATCAAACCACAATTGCTAGGTTATTTCAGTTTTATAGACCATGCGGGATGTTCGGGTTTTTTCAACCTTCGTTCAATTTTAAACGGTCCGAAAATAGTTCTTAGGACTGAATAAAGTACGCAGTTAGTTCTGCGAAATTCCAGATTAGTTCACGGACTGTCCAGAAACAAAAATCCAAATAAAGCTTATAAATGTTAATATCTGACCTTTTCGGGGTGGGGGCGGTTTTAACCACCAAAACCCTCCCACTAACTACGTCTGTGATGTTCAAAGTTACATGAATATTTAATTTAAACTAACCGACTGGTAGCAGGTTGAGAAAAAGGAGCATTCCTCTAAAACCTATTCGGTAGTCTTAGAAGGATGTGGAGAAAGTACGTTATTCTCCTAGACAATTGAACAAATATTATCCTGTACTTATACATAAAAAATATTGAAACAAAACTATGAACGGTTTTATTCAGTAAACAATTTTATCCTTATCAATTAATATTATCATTTGGACCATGTTGGTTTTTCCTTTGTCTACAGCTATTTGTAATAAAGCTGATCTACTGCAAAAGAATAAGTGTGACATACTGACTAAAGTGTACAGATAGTGTGTAAGGTGCATGCACAAGAAGCTTTGTACGATTTTATATTTCGAGTTATTATTATAAGTTACTTTGTAATGTGTACTTCGGAAAGTTTTTCTTTCGAACAAGCAGGTAGAATGAAATATCAAGAATGACTAAATATTTTTAGTGTTTCTTTTCATAATGAAATGTCTATGTAGAAACAAACTTGTTAAGGTGTAAACTCGCCGCGCCGCTCTATATCGAACATTGAGTTGGTACGAAAGTGCACTAAATAACACGATCCTCCAGGCAAAGAACACACCGGCTTAACAAGAAGCGAAGCCCGACGCAATCCATTTGATGTTTTGGTAACATAAATTCATTACCTTGAGAGACGACGTTGACAGATAACTTAGTAAATACACTGAGAAAATGATCAAATTCTCAAATATCGACGATATAATTGGTGGACAAAGAGAAGTATGACAAGTTACTTATTATACAAATGGCTCCTTTCAGACATGCGCATACAAAAAAGGATCGGAAGCTTCGCTTCTTGTTAAGCTGGTGTATTCTTTGCTTCAGGAGTCGGTACATCAAATAATTTTTCCGACCACCCCTAGTAAAATTTCAGAGTTCGGCATGATGCGGCGCGGCCAGGACGCACCTTCAGCTTTACCTTAAATTCCACTAGATTTATGAAGTGTATATCAACATATCCACAATGTTAGTATGTACTTAATTTTTAAAAGTGAAATCATTTTATAAATTTGGTTTCCTCAGGATTAGTTTTCTTTAGTTGAATTAAAAACATTTGCCAATAAATCATAGCTAAGTTAGGTCGGGATTGCCTCTATCAGTCCGAAAGTACAACTGATCTATTACTCAGTTCTTGCCTAATCAGTTTTAAAATGGTATGGGAATTCCCAAAGAAACTCAATAAAATAGGCGAGAGCAGCATTGTCACTAAATGTGGATTCCAGGTCACAATTGAATAGAGGGAAATGAGATAGCAGATGAAATGGAAAAGAGACCAGAACCTATTTGCAATATCAGCTCCAAAGATCTAGAAGAGGTTAGACAATAAAAGATAATTCTGGGTGGCTACAACTAGTTGAGATCAAATGAATGCCTGAAAGTCAGAGTAAAACTGCACTTAGAGTTTCAACAGGGATCCTAACCTAACGGGACACTGTCATCTGAATGGGCACCTGATAAATCTAAAAATAGTGGAGGAAGAAGAATTTAGATTCTGTAGTATGGAACAAGAAACCTCCTCCCCCTCCCACAGCAATTCTGATTCCTAGGGCACAGCACCTAGGAGACTACTGGATAGAAGAGGAACAATTACCTAAGTTAAAGGCTGCAATCCTAGTTCTAGTCTAAAGGAGCTACTAGTCTTTGAGACTTTCGTCAGAAACCAAGTATAAGAAAGGAGGCACAAGAGATCCCTTCGTTCTCAGTGAATATCACCCCAATATACATACATACAATGTTAAAACCACCACAGTTAGGACCAACGACAAAATCCTCTTACCATGGGACTTAATTTTGTACAGACTTCACTTTTTTATATATACTTTGTAAATATGGCTTCAAATTTGTTCCATCTATACAGTTTCATTGAAAGTAACACAATACAAATTTCATTCTTTTGTTAAGTTTTCGTGTTTGTAACACATTTTTGAGTGGGGATTCAATATAAGCACAACTGATGGCAGAAAACGTAATTACTATGTAACCTCACTCTCTTTGTCATTAGTTATCCATTATTTTCTCTGTGATGCTTATGTTCACAGATTGATTGATGCTTTCACAAATTTCCTTGATGAATACCTACCTTTCACAATACATATAAGGGAGAAGCGTTCTCCTAATAAGATTCATAAACAAACCAACTAACCTTCTGGAAATATATCACTGATCCAAACCAAATGAAATCGATTCCTCACGTCACTTCATTTGGTTTGGGCGATCTTTTTTCAGGAGGTTAGTTGCTTTTTGATGCATCTTATTAGGGGTGCAATGCTGGCCTATCATAGAGCAGAAGATAAAAAACAAAGACCTAAAATAAAACAATAGACCATTTCGGAATGACGACTCTGACAGGTCGGCTATATTGGATGACCATTATTACTTTTGCAATAATTTTATTTAAAAACGTTGTACACTCTTTATACTTTAGTCGAAGTGAAAAGCTTATATCGGCTGTAGTACTGTTGTTTTTACCAATAAGTCTTCCTATTACGTTAAAGTTATGCGGATTACATGAGGCAGTGCAACTGGAGCAATTAGTGCATTGGCTACTTGGAGGTGTATCCCAGCAAGAAGTTGCTTCGCGCTTAAATGTGTCTCAAAGCGTTACAATTGTGAATGCAGAGTATACACATGAAGGAGGACGAGAACGAGCCACAATACAAGCTCAAGACTCGTTTAATAGTCCTGAGTGCTAGGCCACCTTGCTCATCAGATATAAATTGCATCGAGCATGTTTGGGTTGAAATATCCAGGCAATTAAATCTACATGAACAACCTCTACAAATATGCAGTCATTCCACAGCAGTTCATTAATAATTTAATAGGTAGTCTTCCAAATCGAGTAATAGCGATCAGGTGGTTTTACACAGTATTAATTTTCACAAACAGCCGTTGTAAATAGCATAATAAAGTAGCTTTATAGGATTTCATACATAAAACACAAAACACAAGGTTCGATCCCAACTAATCGTTCACAATATGGCCTAACTGTCAAAAAGTCATGTATTCTGATATGGTCTATGGAAATCTCTGGACACAGAAAGTGAGGTTATAAAACGGCGCACAACAAAGTATGTTTTGATTCTTTAATATTCAGTAGTTGTCAATTATAGAAAATCTTCCCTATTTATTATAATAAAAAATTTTCAAGATGTTGCATTCTACCAGTTAAATGTGACGTAATAATGCGCAAAGCAGAGACGCTGCGATACTGTCATGCGCATAATAATTATGCCAAAAAGCAATTCCGAAGCGGGTTACCTTAAAGATGAGATTGCTTTTGGTGGTACTAAACTTGTTGACGTCGGAACCGAGGCGTCCCCTCCGTTCTGTTCGCTTTTTTTGAAGATTCTGCAAGATCTAGAAAAAGCGGAGACAACAAGGTAGAAGGAAGCGTGGCACGCTAGTTAATTCCAGAAGAACGTACTTAAATAGAGAGAGTTAGTAAAATAAGGCGGTTTTTTTTAGGAGTCTATTACCACTAACATTTATCCGTAATAAAGATCTACCAAAAAGTAATCAATAAATTTCAGGAAATAATTTTTCAACTTTATACAATTTTGTTTTTCGATAGTTCTAGGAGTTCGTACCAACTGTAGGCATCTAGATATGGAAATTTTTTTTATTTATGTTTATTAAACTACCCAAACAGTATAACATCAATTGTAAGCGTAATAAACAGATCTGCACTACTCCTGTGAGCTCAGGTACGGAGTAAGTTCAAAGGTTCGGGAAGTAATTTTTTCTTCTTCCAATTCTCATAAATTCCTCATAAATTTTTAAATGAAATGCGTCCTATTGTCACAAGTCGATAAAATTAACAGCTCAAGAGATATAGACAAATATACCTACGTCGTACTACACAACAACTTCTCCTTTCTCACACTCACAAGTGTAGAAATATTTTAATAATAGCCTACACAGTGCTTCATAGAATAGATTTCCCACGTCTTCAATTCTAAAAGTCTTGTGATAAAGGCGATATCCGGTAGAAACATCTCGGGCAGCTCAAAAACTTTTTGAACTTGCCTGCTGTGCAACATTATCAGAAGTAGCAAGATTAGTGCGCGAATATACTCATAATAAATTCAAATAAAAGTAGGATGAAACAAAATACTGCAAACCAGCCAACGAATTACTGCACTGTCCTGGCAGTGCAGCAGCAAGAATATTCTTGACGATAACCTAAGTTTTGAGAGGACATTGTTGGCTAAACAATTATCTTCATAGAATGAGGCTATCAGGCTCATCCTCAGGTCGAGACTGTGTATAAGAAGATGGGACGGTGAGGCATATCTTTGATTTCGCGACTCTGTCTCATCCAATAGTAAATCTGTGTTCGGCGAGATTTGGCTAGCACCAGCTACCAAATAATGAGTACTCTTCAGAGCAGATAGGTAGACTTGCACCCAGACTATATTCATGTCCTCGCGATAGTCACTACCTGCACCTGAGTTCACATAGTTGATGAAGATCTGCTATTAACCTTAGAAAGTGTACATTTATTTATTTCCAGCCCCCTATTATCTCTCTTTTTGATACGAGCTCCTAATACAGATACAATTATTATTATTTTGTAATTAATTTACTGCAATTTTGCCAAAGCATTATTTTTAAGATATCCATACAAAGTCATTGGAAAACTTCAATGTTTTAGAAATCTGAATTGATATTTGACAAAATGGATTCAAAAAAGTAATAGAATCGGTGAATTACTAATTCGGTTGATTTTTTTGGTAAAATGATAAATGTTGGCTGGCAATATGCTCCTAATATTTTCCAAATGCTATGGACAGAGAAAAGTTGATGGTAACAATATATAAAATTGATCAAAAACCAAATTAAATTGTATTAAACAAACAGCAATTTAAAAATGTATATCGCTTTTTTATTATAATAGAATCCATTTTTAATTAATTATTTTTATATTTAGTTAATAAATAAGAAATATTGAGTGTATCATATTTTTTTCAACGTAAAACCATCAAATCAATCTCTAAAATATTAACTGCGGTAGAAAAGTGTATTTTCCATAAATTTAGTAAATTGTTTAAAGGAAAGAAAGAGTGCGGTGCAAAGCGACATAGACGGAGCTTACGGCATGCTACAGAAGATGAAAATATACAGTAGAACAAATGTTTAAACGATAAAAGAATTCTTAAAAAAATATTTATCTGTTTGAAAATTTGCTCGAAGGAAGGATGAAGCATTCACCTAGAAAGATACTTACTACGATGGTCTTTTGCTATGAATATGTTACTACAGATGGTTGCTTCGAGAATGAGATGGTATATATTTTAACGGAACCCAATATCCTGCCCATATTGAATGAATTTCCGCTTTCAAGGGAAAAATGGCCGTAAAAAGTTTAGGTTTGAAGAGGGCACATTGTCGTATCTTGTTTTCTCTTTTTAAATAGAAAAATTTGTAGCTTACCAATTTTTTTCAAGCCATTTTTGAATAATTTAAATTTTTCTTAATATCGACCAATATCTAATTCACCGTTTGAATTAGACTTTCACTAGTAGATGCTCTATACAACTTCTTGCCTAGTTATAGTTATCGTACGACGCAAGCGCATACCTCATTTAACTTAATAGTTGTAGGCTTCATTATTTCCAATGGAAGCCGTTTTCACCATCAGATTTTATGTGAAAAACAAGTAAAATAATAATGAATAATCGACGCTACAGTGGACATTGAAAACACATGTCTACAAATTGAAAGTTTTTAACAGATGTTTTTATTTCGAGAACTGAAACTAATTTTGGTGTGCTGATTCCAATAATTTTATGGAATTATTTGTATCATGTAAGGTTTTTCTGAAATATTTCAAGAGACAAACGACATTTTTAAACATTTATACTATACAAAAAGTTATCTACTCTTGGAATATTCGTCAGCCAAAGTTATATCCTCCTAATATTCTCCATTCGTATTTACTCCAATATTAGTACCTATATTCACACATAAAAAAACACAAAAATTGAGAGATTCTAATGTCTATTATACAGTTAAGATATTTATGTTTTAAAACAAGAGGGGGGGTTTGAACCACTGCCAACTATCTTAATTGTTCTAGTTTCTAAAGATTCTAATATTGTCAATGTCCATTGCAGCGTCGATTATCCAGTTTGGTCAGGGAGTCTTATTCTACTGGTATACTACATAAAACTTGATGGCGAAAATATCGAGTTTATACCGAACAATGTTTGTACTGAAAGCTCTAAGAGTTAAGTTTTTAAAGCGAAAAGTTCTAATAGATATTGGACGTAAGCCGTTTTTAGAGCGGATTACTATTAATCTACGAAACTTTCTCAAGCTTACTACAGCCTGAGTTGAAAGTGATTTTTTTAAATTGACGGCTGGTGACTAGGTATGTCTAATTTTGACATACAAATATGAAGAAAACATGAAATGGAAGATAAATAATTGTCTATTGTGTTACTAATCCTATGAAAATCTAATTTGCTAATTTTTAGAAAATGTATACTACTGCAGAGTGCGAAGGAAACTAGATATTTGAAAAGATAGATTTTGCGAGTATTTATTATGTGAAATGATCTAGTTGATATTGTTTATTATATTTAGTATATTCCATTTCAATATCATTATTAATAATTTCAGATGATAAATTAGAAGACAACAAACTACATTTGCTTTTGAAGCAATTTCGTATAAAGATAAATTTAAAGTTCTAATTTTTTAGAAGACTTTTTTGCGTTTTTAAAATCTGCTAAGCTTTTGATTAATGTAAAAAAAAGAGGGAACTAAAATGATATAATAAATGGTGCACTCCCTTTAACCCTCTTTGTTCCATCAACCCCATCCAAAAAAATTTGAATTTGATCCATTATTTGAAGGAAATTTCTATTGTGCTCACATTTTTCTTTTATCGGTTTAGCTAGTGTGCATATGTAAATTTCTCAAGTAAAAGTTAATTAATAATTATTGAAATGAAATACTGTATTGATTTTTTTTTATTCAACGTAATTTCCTACAAAAAACACTTGTTTCATTTACCGAATAGCTTTATATAAAGCAGTGACTTTTATTCAAATTTTCTGCATGAATGATACTTTCCATACTTTAAAAAAATTATAGATTACTTTAAGTGTGATACTTGTATTTATTGGGTTCTTACCTCAGTTTGTATGAAATAGATTTTACGATCCACAAGTTTTATTTAAGTATATCAAGCAACTTTATAATTTTTAAAAAATATGGATGGAGTAATATTATACAGGGTGGGGCACTATGAACGAACTATTCTCTGGCGTCTTAACGGCAAATAAAATTAGAAAAAATAAGACGTAGAATTAAGTAGATTACTTAGGACTAT
>CAJUYG010002207.1:0-37087 GCA_910591675.1 Galerucella calmariensis | reverse complement strand
ATATCTTTGTAAAACACCCTTATAATATATTAGAGTGCTAAATTTTTGTAACGCTCTCGGTGATATCTTTTCGATTCTTGAACAAAATATAGTGCGTTCCATTTAAAAGAATGTAAGTTTGTGCTGCTACGTGGTTTTGGAACACCCTGTAGAATCGAAAGTATTTTCAAAATGTGCCCTCAGTAACTGTATTAGCTCACTCGAAACTATAAAGTTCTATCTATCACCACAACGATGTAATCCTCCGATGTCAGAAGATTGCCCCACCCTGTATAAATTCTATAACCGAACGGCCCCCAGTATTTGAATTTTTGAACATCGGAACCAAGAGCTTCTCAAATATAGGGAAGATTCGAGTTCGCGAATTTTAAATTCGTAGTAAAAATAAAATTAATAACTACGGTAAAACTAATAAGTTAGAACGTTAGGTAGAGGAAGTCGGGGCAAAGTGAACTTCCTTTCTAAATTTTAAATCTTCCCCGACATTTAAACCGTTTACCATATCATCGTTGCGTATTTAAGTTGGCAGCAGTGTGCTTTGTGTAAGAATTCTCAGTAAGAATCAGATGAAGTTTTACAACGGTTTTTGATTTTTTTGACGTGAAATTCCAATATAGCAAATAAGTAGAGTAATGTATAAGTCGGTTATTTGTTAAGTATTTCTGATATTGCTGATACCTAGTGTTTAGCAACTAATAACAAGTAGTTTATTTGGAAAATTGGAACGAAATGTCTTAACAATTTTACATTAACCTCACTTGTCAGAAATATTATGAGTTGGGGCAAAGTGAACTTTTTGGTATGGGGCAAAGTGATATTTTGAATACGTCTTCCTACTTATTTGAATAATTTGTTGAGGTTACTGACTATTACGGAAATTAGTGCCAACATAGCTGTTGAAAATATTCACGAATCTTCAGATAACGATGGCTCTGATTCATCAGAAGGTGAAAACGATTTTGCTTCAGAAGCTAAAGATACAGAAAGAAAAGAAAATGTTCAGCAACCTCCGATTCCAACAAACAAATTTTATGGACCTGATTCATTTAAGAAACAAAATGTTTCCGAAGCAAATGAAGCCCAATGTTCTCCAAAAAAATCAGTCAATTCAGTAGCTCAGTAGCTACCCCACCAAGAGAAATAATATCCATCTCTGAGGCAGGTCCCAGTTCCGCGAATCAACAGATTGATGGAATGAAAATTGCTGTTTCTCCTAGGTATATCATGCCTATACCAAAGATGGTTCCTAAAACTGCTAAAAGAAAAATTATAAAAAAAAGAATCTACAACTGTTATAACATCTTCTCCATATCTTACTGAGTTGACGGCAGAAAAATAACAACAAAAAGCTGAACTTGTGAAAAAAGAACAAAAAGCTGCCATGAAAAGGGAAATTGTTGTCCATGATTCTTCCGATTCCGAAGAACCTAATATTCAGGAAACTGAGATGTGCGATGATTCTACTGACACAGAAATATTTTCTGATAATGAAGACTTGGGAATTGAGAAAATTGAAAAACTTAATGCCGAACCAACTACAAATCTATATGTAGAGGATTATGTTCTGGTTGAGGTAACCAATGATAAAGAGGAAAAAGATTTTGTTCCGCAAATGATATACGTCAGAAAAACAAGTTATGGAGTGAAATTTATAAGGCAATATCGAGGAAACTAGAACGTAAAGCACATGATTTGTTGAATTCTTACTTACATAATAGATATCAGCGAGTAAAAATAGCGGAATACACCAGTAAAGGAAAACTCATCTCATGTGGTGTGCCTCAAGGAACAGTACTGTGACCTATTCTATTTACTATTTACTTGAATAATATGTTCACAAACATTGGAAGAGGTAAGATAATCAGTTTCGCGGATGACACGGCAATCATTTTTCATGATAAAAACTGGAATGACTTGAAACTTCAAATGGAAACTGAACTTTCTAAAATAAAAAAATGGTTTGATTACAGATTACTATCAATAAATATAAAGAAAACTGTTTACCTTCCCTTCTGCAGTAACAAGAGTACACTACCAAACTTTGATCAAATAAAAATACAGAACTTTCACATTTCATCAACAACAAAAGTAAAATACCTAGGAATCATTCTTGATAATCATCTGAGATGGAATCTACACATAGAATTTCTGATGAAAAAACTCCGTTGTGTCATATATAAATTTAAACAAGTTAACAACATCTTAAACTTTAAACAGAAGAAAATATTGTATCACAGTTTGGTGGAGAGTCATTTGAATTACGGAATGATAGGCTGGGGAGCAGTTAGGAAAACTTACCTGAGGCCGCTTGAAATTGCACAAAAAAAGTTTATAAAAATAATGCTAGGCAGGAATCACAGATACTCAAGTGATCTACTATACAAAGAATCAGATATTTTCGATCTAAGACAATTATTTTTCATGAAAGTCAACAAATTTGTGTATCTCAACAAGAATGAATTGTTACTCACTCCTCAACACCCATACATGACCAGACAAAATATCAAATACATCACCCCACGGATGCATAAATGTTCAGGACAAAGAAGTCTCCAATACTTGGGTCCTAAGGCATTCAATATTTTACCAGCCACGCTGCAAAATGAAAAACTCTTCTCAAAATTCAAAAAACTAATCAAAGTTTTTACACGAAATACGCCAATCGAATTGATCCACTCCATTGTTGAAGGTGATATAGGTTACAATGATAATTATAATCTATATTTATAATCTTATTATTATTGTGTTTGTTCTGAAAACTCATTCTAGTTATATTTTATAATTCTTGTGAATTTTATGTGCTTTATGATCAATGTATTCATAAATTTCAAATTTCCATATGTATTTCAATGTGTACTTTTATATATTTTTTAATGTGTGCTTTTTTATACGTATTTTAATGTGTACTTTATATGAATTTTAACGTGTATTTCGAGAAATTGAAGTTGTTATACTCATGATTTATACATCATATATGTCATAATACGCAGTACCTACCTACACTTTGTGAAGCTTACAAACAAGCATCTACAATCGATGCTTCGTAAGTGGCAGGTGCTGTTTCCAATATTTGTTCTGAATGATTCTGAATAAATATTATTATTATTTATATTTCCAGATGTCAATGATATTTGCATCATAACAAAAGCTGACATTAAAGGAAAACTACGCCCACAGAAGTAACGATATGGAAAAATTCAGTTTTTATAAATAATTAGTTAATGATTTCATGTTTTTTCAATATTTTTCGTATTAAAATGAATAAATGCTTGAAATTTTTTTTGGTTCATTTTGCCCCACATGTGGGGCAAAGTGAACTTATTGCAGACTTTTCATAAACCGTTTATATGATATTGGATGAAAGATATTTTTAGCTCTATATTCTTAATATATAAAGCTAAATAGTCCTGCAACCCTCTGATGCAAAAAATATCCCAAAATACCTTTTCGTTTAAGAATTATGTTATAACAAACCCTAAGTGGCCCACTTTGCCCCGACTTCCCCGAAATTGAAGTCGGGAATGGAGTAACGAATTATATGAAAATCACTTATATTTGAAATACTAATAGATGGAAATAAAATAAAATCCAAAACGATTCCACGAAAAAAATAACGTCACAAGAGCAATGATAATATGACCACTACTCCCTGATTTTCTGATTAAGAAACCAAAACCACTAGCTAGTTTGTATTAATGTGTTCAACAAATTAAGTTTTTCCATTCGCCACTAATTCTTGCTATGCGCTCAAGTAAATTCTGCTGAATTATTGAACACAGTAATTCCTTCCTTAATTGCAGTAAAGCTGATCAACTACCATTGTTTGGTATATTTAACTTGATTTCTCAGATGCACTCTGTTCGTTGAAGCTTATCAAATTCCATATTTGGCTTGACTACTTCAATTATGAATTGTTATTAGATTTCATAAGATTAGAAGGAGAAAAATTGTATTGATTGAAGAGGAGAATCGAAGATTCACTTCTGAAAATTGGTCCGTGATTAATCAGAATTTGAAATTAAATTTCACAGCCTCTAATAGCAGATTTGCTGTATTATTGTTGAAAAATGACGTTATTTCACATAGCACTTCGCTTTATAGTACATTCGCATTTATCGATGTTTAGCCGTGAAAAGCACTTGTATTCACAGTTTGAGTTTATTGATTTCAAATTTAGAAGCTCAGGAGTAGCTGACTTCCGTCAGCTTGTTCATCAGTCAAATAAAGGTATGTAATTCATTATTTCATGTTTTATCTCCCACTTGATAATAGCTTTAAGAAATATATTTGAACAAATATATACATTATCGAAATGGTTTCGTTATGGCTGGGACAGCCCAGAGAAATTTAACAGAGAAAAGTGAAAATAACTTTCAATACCTTCAAATTTGGATGAACATAGGACAAAATTTTAAATACGCCCAGGCGTGAATCAATGTTTGTACCTTCGGCAGTATACTGCCATATGCAAGTGACAGCTGAACAAACTAACAGAAATATTACAATCGTATCAGCAATGCACTCCCGTTTATACCAGTGCTTGTCACAAAATAGTCTTCTATTCTTCTACTATCATTATTAGAAAACGAAAAATTTTCTAAAACGACCCTCATTTATACTTGGTCTCAAAGTATATCGTTTTCACTTTTGCCGGCAATTATCTAAATATCACCATTCACGTTCATCTTGAAATAATTTCACCTGAGATAAAAACCAACAACAGTCGAGTGGCAAGGGCAGGTGTGGTATTTAATTTCTCATTTAAGAGGAGAGGGGAGAAGTTTAGAGAAATGGTCTACACATATTAAATTAAAAACAAAGGAGGTATGATGGAACTAAAAAAATTGACATTTCTGAATTTTATCCTTTTAAAAATAATTTTAAATAGTCCGCCACTGGCGATCTTTTCTACAGCAGCTATTGGCCATATGATTTATTGCAATTGGCCCATCAATTTTATGATTGCTAGCAAAAGCGAAGACGATATACTTCGAGACAAACTATACATAAGAAAATATTAAAAAGCAGTTATGAACCATGAGAAAGGAAAATAAATCTATTTGTTTTCTGCGGATGTCGTCTAATGTACCGTTAAAACGGTAGTGTATTACAATGATACTGTGACCACCTCCATAACAAAACACCATTCTGTTATTCTTTTTTTATTGGACTTCGGCTGTATATGGAGCTATTCCGATCTCACTCTAAATGCCCATTGAAACAGAATGATATGGTATAGTTGTCAAAGTTAATAGTATAACACTATCATAACGCCTCACAGAGTCTTTGGGAATCAAAAAACAAAGACCGTTCACTCATAGGCAACAACTTCCCTTCACTTCCCTGACTATATGCCACTGAGGACATATTTTATTTAAAAAAAATCCAATACGCGAGCTCTCTTATATCAACACTTCTCGATCCTCCGCTTATGTGAGAACTCACAAGGGCTCAGATGGAAGCACTTTGGAGTGGAAATAGCAGCCATCTCAACTACTGAAGATCTCCCCAGATAAACTGGTGGCCGATATACAAGACACTAAGCTTCTGGAATGGAAATAGGTAGATAACGTGGGTGATGGTGAAAACATACAGTTCAAGTGCCTGGGCTGTTAAGCCCAACCCAAACGTATAAATGAATGGATGAATGAGTTTCTGGAAGTTTCAGTTCAAAATTTATATTTTGGAGGATCGCTCATATTTTTTTGAATTTAATAATACAACACTTCAGATTTTTTCAAACCACCTTTTGACGTTTATATTGGAATTTATTTTTTTAATTATATTTAGTGAACCAATCAATGAGATTACACCACGAAATGATCTGAAAATCAAGCAAAACACTTAAAAATATAGTTTTTTTTAACCTTATTAATTTTATTCAATTAAATACAACATTTTAATGATATTGAAATGAACATTTTTGTAAATTGGAAACCAAATTTTGAATTTTCACGGGCTTCACCTTCATCTACTTTACAATTTGTGAAATATGACGTTGAACTGCAGAGAGTATTATAAGTAACTAGCTGACCCGGCCACGCGTTGCTGTGGCTTACGTTTTTGTCATATTACATTGTTGTCAACTATTTAAGGGAAACGGTAGAAGAACATCCGACATGGACACCACTATGCTTTTTTACATATATACCATTTGTAAAAAAACATGGCGACCTTCATGACTGACTTCCTTCTACTGTTTTTACTATATATATAATAATATAACTATGTGATAATACTCACATGTATATAATTTAAATAGAGTTTTGAACAACGAAGCACTAATAATTAAAAAGCAGGAATAGTTTTACTGAATTATATCCACTCCAATGTGAATTTGATTTATACTTCAGTCTACGTAACACGTGGACGACTATGCTAACACCAAAAATTGGAAACGTAAAATTCACTGTATTTCTTTCCCTACAAAATAAATTTAACCTATACTTCAACCTCAGCAACACAGGACCTCGTTTGTAAATGGGCCCAGTGGGCCCGTGCCTAAGGCGCAAGACTGAGGGGGACGCAAGCAAGAGAAAGTATTTCAAAATCACATATATAGATCCAGTTTACTTTTGAAAACTCGTCCTTGTCTTTGTACGTGACTGAGAATAAAATAAACTGACAAATTAATGACAGCGGCAGAATGAATGGGGAGTCCGTTCGGGAATCATCGGCAATGCCCGTGAACCCCCGTTGTTGGAAGGGAGGGGCGGAGATCGGACCCGGGCCCATCGCGCATTACATGCATCAAAATCAAAAGTATCTATCTTTTTGTATTTATATCATACATCCTTTGTTTTTTATTAAATATGTGGAGACCAATCCTCTAAACTTTTTTCCCTCCTAAATGAGAAATTATTAAATACTATTCAGCTGAATAAACTATAACCAGGTGAAACAAAACAATACACAACTTCATTGGTATGGTTTAATATTATTCCAAATCCAATTATGTTGTACTGTCAGACTTATCATTAAGATCAATTACAGTAGGCTCTATATTATTTTGAATAAAAATGTATGAATTTCCCATTTTTTAACATGCTGTACAGAATTTTTCAGCTTTGAATAGAATGAGATTGAAAATCACTACGTTTTTCTCCTTCCACTAACCTTTTCACTGTTGATATTATGCTTTATAGAGGATATTAGTGTATTTGTGAATAAGCAGGTTTCTTTCAAAGCTTCTTGTTCAATGACTTACTCAAAAAACAATCATACGCATTTTTCACAACATTTCGCAGCATAACGAAAAAATTCATGATAACTTATAATACTCGTAAAGAAAGCTCTCTGCAAACGCTCGCTAAATGGAATATCTAATACTGCCGAATAAATTCAATGCAGCGACTATACACCCTATACAAAACTCATCGGCCCGCCCTCGCCTTATCACTCGACTGTTGTTGGGTTTTATTTCAGGTGAAATTCTTTTAAGAAGGTCGTTAATGGTTGTATTCAGATGATTGTCGGCAGAAGCAAAGACGATATTTTTTGAAAAAAAGTATACTTACTAGTGAATTGGAAAAATGATGAACAATCTTTCAAAATTTGAAATTGGAGGTTGTACTTTCAAGAACTCATTTCATTGGTCTGTGAAATTTTACTGTATCAGGACAAAAAATGGAAAAAGTTCGACTTTTGACGATTCAATACATTTTAAGGATTCTGGTCCGATCTGTTGGAACATCAATGACTGAAATTTTTCACGCCCCCTGATGCATATGAATTTGTGTTGATAGAAAATTTTCCAAAAGTTGTCGTGAGCGTAAGTGCTATTTGTCTCGTTGCTCACTGTTCCAACTGAAACCGAAGCGTACAAAAACCGACGGGTATTCTGGTACGTAGGTGGCAACCGTCCACTTCCAGGTCTTTTTGTCACGTTTGAGTAGCTGGATGTCTACAAAGAAGCTACTGATTTGGAAAACTTCAGCAAGTGAAGATTCAATATATCACTGATTACACCTTGGCGAATAAGCAAGTTGACAATATTCAACATAAATCCAATATTTGCGATCTTTTGTGCAGCAGTGTTTTTGGAAATTGGATGTTCTGGTGGAATTTACTTGTCTCACTGTAATAGAAGGATTATTGTAGTTAGGAAAGAATTTTCCCATTGTTGGAGGGATATTAGTGAAATGAACCATTACTTTGAGTTTTTTTTCACAAAAACTACAATAAGAGAATCCTGAGATTCAATTCAACTCTCAGTTTTGATTACACTTTATGATTAACAACTGTGTGTTGCTACTTTTCCGGGTGGCGGTCAGGAATTTGGATGGTCGAACAGCCTTGACATGTTAAACCGCACCAAGACCAGACTTATTAATCAATCATATCACAATAATCTAACAGCACTGGCTCTGGCATTACCAGTTCCAATATTTGAGATAACTGCACAAACAAAATGTATTTCAATCCTTCCTATCTCCTATCAAAAACCAGCTTAGTTTAATCAAAATAACGCGCAGCATGTCTTTGTGCATGTGCATGTGCAAATACATCCAGCCCATACAATCAATTTTTGAGATTCCTGTGTATGCACCACCTGGAAAACTCTTCAGTGTTAATCAGCCCAGTAGCGGCAATCATGGTGACTCATAGTACTGTTCAAGAAAAAGCTGCATACACTGGAGGAACAGATATTAAAATGAAACTGTGGATCGTTCCTGCATCATAATCATCAACTCTTCTTTGGAATGGTTTGAGTGTTATTTCGATCCCAGTCACAGATGCTTATTGCCTCGTACTTAACGTAGGAACTGAATGAATATAACACAAAACTGCAACTTCACTAGCTTCATCAACAACGGGTGGTCTTTTTTCTTCTTTTCTCATCAGCTACATTTCCAGTCATACATACATACATTAGCAAGTTTTGGTCTTGGACAATGGCCTTATTACACTTGTTTTTCACATTAAACTCGATGATGAAAACGGCTTTCACACGTGTCATCGGCTACCAGTCTATATGTATTATGTCCGTGAGAAAGTCGAATATTACAACAAAATGCGTCATTTTACTCAACAATTAAACTGATCAGAGTATTTAGAGGAAGACGTTTAATATTTATGTTTGGTAAGTGAAGTGAGTATAGTTATTAGGAGTAGGAGGATATTGTAGAGCCTAGTGTTTCTGATGCAAACTCATCAGTTCTTGATTTATTCACGCTAACATCATTTACAAGGATGGGAATATGTGGATGCACATTGACATGCTGCGAGTTATTTTGATTAGACTAAGCTGTTTTTTGGTAGGAGATATGTAGGAGTGGAACACACTTTGTTTGTGCAGTTATCGCAAATATTGGAACTGGTAATGCCAGAGCCAGTGCTGTTAGATTATTGTAATCTGATTGGTTAATAAGCCTGATCTTGGTGCGGTTTAACATGGCCAGGTTGTTCGACCATCCGAATTCCTGACCGCCACCCGGACAAGTAGCAATACACAGTTAATCATAAAGTGTAATCGAAACTAAGAGTTGAATTGAATCTCAGGATTCTCTTATTGTAGTTTTTGTGGAAAAAAAAGCTGAAAGTAATGGTTGAATTCACTAATATCACTTCAACAATGGGAAAATTCTTTCTTAACTACAACACTTCTTCTATTACAGTGAGACAAGTAAATTCCACCAGAACATCCGATTTCCAAAATACTGCTCCACAGAAGATCGCAAACAAATTCAGCTGCCACTACAGAGTTTGATAGTAGTGTCATACCAATTATTTTCCGCGTTCTTCACTTCCATGGTCTGTGAAGCTCAATCATTCACATCAATTCTGTATAAATAATTTCTTATTGCCTTGCTTCCACAATTAAATTTACTTAATATTTTTCACGGAACTCTTCAAAGATATGCCACTCTACGTAGCTGGAACAGTGTTCTATCGCTTGAGTGAATTGATTATTCAAATAACAGCTCAGTTAATTTTGGATTGGTACTTAATACGTTTGACTCAATACCACCAACAATATATTACATCACAAAAACCACTTCATATAATCGATTTTCTGGAGCCAGAGAAATTCCCTCGTATCTCTAATGACGATCACCTATATATTGCGGAATATCTGACAAATCGCGTTCTTGGTCGGAGTTGACTACGATACATCATTCGTCTTTGGGGTTTACCTCTTAGGTTAACTTTATTACTACATCACAATGGGGTGCTAGACTTATAGGTTAGTCTTAACAAAAATATTTCTCGTGTGTTTCTTATGTCAAATTTTGTCGTAGTGTCAGATAGGAATCAGATTTTCATAAAAACTTAATTATTCTTGATAACAATAGCTGAAACGCTACCGGAACCTTGAATTGAAAATATAAAAAATATTTTGGTTTTATTTCCCAAAACATCAAAAAAAATTGGAGAATATTATCATTTTTTTTCAATGTTAAGAGTTAGTGGTGGACACAATCATAATGAGAAATCAGTTTTTTTAAAATATTTGTATTCTCACAAGGTTTTTATGTTAAAAATCCATTTTCTGGATAATTTCAATAATTATCTAAGGAAGAAGTTGTGAAGCTAGGGTTGGCATAGGAACACAATTCTCTCGTCTTTTTTTAATATTGATGTATGGGCTATGCTTATATTATATAGCTTTCTTATAAGAGGAGACTGCAGAGCACATCCTATGCTAGTGCGACGTCCTGGCAAATGGCGGTTTCTTGTTCTAGTTCCTAGGCGATGTAAAGCCGCCGGTCAGAAATTACATCAAAGATTGATTCAGTCTCGAGGCTAATTGGCTACTTGGAAAGAGTCAGGCTGAAAAGGTGATTTAGAGGACCACAATAGATCTAAAAATATCGCAGTGGAATTGGCTGATCAGGCACCTTATCAAATCCATCTATCTATATTGCTTTCATATTGAATGAACTTCTACACACATACAGTGTGTCCGCGTAAGTTGGCTACATATGGAAAACTATGTTAATATTGATTTTATGAAAAACAGGTATTCTTCATAAAAAGTTCTGCATTATCTAAAACCTTAAATGCAATCGTTACATATTTCTTATTTTGAGCCGTATACGAGGTTTGTCAAAAAATATTAATCTTACTCAAGAGTAAAGTACCTTTATTTTTCACAATACAGAAAAATTGTAGAAAGTAAAGTTGTTTAAAATTGAAATTTATTTACAAATATGCAATTACAGCTATTTAGCATGAAAATTAAGATTTGGTGATTATTTACGTTTTACATTACAAAGTATTTGTAATCGTAAATAATCACCAAATCTTAATTTTCATGCTTAATAGCTGTAATTGCATATTTGTATATAAATTAGAATACCTGTTTTTCATAAAATCAATATTAACATAGTTTTCCATATGTAGTCAACTTACGCGGACACACTGTACATATATATTATACAGCGTTGCTGAAAAGTCTCGCACCAAGGGATTATTTTTGAAACGGATGAAGGGAAAGTTATGAAATTCTAGGACGACGAATGAGACTCTATTCTGCTTATTTCAGATCAAATGTCGAATGTTTTTGATATCAGCGTTCAGTGTACGGCCGCCATCTTGAATTTTTCAATATGACAACCTAGATCGTGTGACCCATCACAAAAAAGCTTATTTTTTCCTCTTTAAAAAAATATTCCCAATGTAACACTTTACTACAATATGTCCTATAAGATATCGTTTTCATTTTTTTAAATTGAAGTGTAGACATTCTATAGCCTATCTTCAATTTAGTATTAGTAGTACTTTTGCCGAAAGATGTTATGAGGTTATGTTACAAGGAAATGTACGTTTAGAGGACCATTCTTCCAAGGAAAGGTGGTTGGAGTACAGATCCTTTAAGCAAACTGGGTCTAAGGATGTGCTCATATTGAGAGGTGTGTTGAATGGATGACAACTTCATTGTTCTTTTATTCGAATTTTCTGGAATGAACGACTGCATTGATAATGGAGGAATAAACAAAATTTTCCAAGGCATAGACCAAGGAAAATGGTAAATGGGAGGCAATATTCTTCAAAATCCAGCTTCTTCAAACAAGGGTACATTCAATGTATTTCACGAGAAATTTTGAAGGGTCATGATTTCCATGACGCCCCCTGCGTCAGTATTCCAATAAACGGCTTATATTCACTTATATAGTGAACGAAAATATTGAAGACGGAAACCCAAAAGTTGTAAGAAGGAATAACGACTCAATAGAAACGGTGGAACCACATAAAAGAGGTTCACAATATGTCGACAGTGACCACCTAAGCCAAATTTATGATTCCCTAATTAAAAGTTATTATTATTATAAGTGTAAATTTCAAGCATCATTTGACAAAAAAATTGAGCATGATGTTATCGCCAGTAACCATAGCCGTTTTTTGGTCAATCTCGCACTAAACTTCCGATCCAATTTTTTTAGCAAAATGCTGACATATTCCGGTGAAGCTTCAGGTCCCGCCTTGAAAAAATGTTTTTGGCCGATATCTCGGGAACTTTCCATTTTAGGGCTTTTTTCGTTTCAACCATTATTGAAGAGAACAATAGAACTTCGCACCTTGTGTTCACCCAAAACTTCTGCAGTGTTACTCACACATTTTTGGCCCGTTTAATCAACCTCGGCCTATAACTTTCAAAATATTAGATTTATCAATAAAATGCGGTCGTCTATTTTCTAAGATCAATTTTTTCTCCTCAACTTTTCTCAATGTCCATACTTTTTTCAGTTTCTAGAATAAGGAACGAAAAGGTCTGGCGTTGGGAATTATATCCATATATTATTGAACCTCGTTTTCAACGGGGAGTCGTTAGATTTTGACCATGACAATGAAGAATTCATCGAGGCTTCCCAGTCTTCTTTGTATTCCTCCAAAAAGGGTAACGAAAATGGAAAGGATCATCAACTAGAATTAGATTTCCGCCGCTCAAACGCTAGAAATTAGATGAATTTTTGAATTTTCATTTGTTCCATGTTTTTCCAGAAGATGAATTTTGAATATATTTTTGAACAATATTATCCTTTCGTTTACTCCCATTTTGATCATGACATCTGAAAATAACGTGATAAATAATAATAACTCAATAATCCAGGATCAACTGAAAACACTGGATATTTTGTTGATGTACGGAATATAATGGAATGAAATGAAGAATAGTTCTTCACTATTGCAGGTAAGGAGAAGAGCTATTTATAATTGTTGAGTACATGAACAATCGAAATATTCTCCTTATTTGTTCAATTTTCACCATTGTACTCTATACATGCCATGAAATTTCCGATCTTACTCATTGAACGTCCTATAGCACAAAAATAATGATCTTTGGAAATGGATAGATGCAATTTAATATTCTAAAGTTAATCGCCGACATAGGAGAACCGGTTAATTGAATGGGTCACAAGATGGTGCCTGAAGCTCCATCGGAATATGTCAGAATTGTGTGATTTCACACTCAGAAAGTGTTTTATTATGAAAATGGAGAACTTTAGATTCGATTAAGTCAATACTGCATTCACCTTCAGACTCAGTGGACCCATCATTAGAATGAGGCTTTGAATCTATACAACTATTATCAAAATGTTCACTACAAATATGAGTATTTTTATAGATTGTAGTCAAATTCAGATTTTGTCACCTAACTGGGACATCTCCTTGGTTGAGAAACAAGATATACCCAATGGCATTCCGTCTCAGCTTTTCAACCTGAACTATTGTATTATTTCATAACTTTGATATACACAACGCTTTATCGCGATTTGTATAGTATAATCAGTCACTACAAAAATACGAAAAAGTTGAATAACTTTTCTCGGTGGTATTAGCAATAATTAAAGCAGATCAGAGTCCTTAACATCACAACAGACCAAAGGAAAATAAAAATCAGTATAGAATATACCAGAAACACAAGCAAAGCCGAACAATGCCTAGTACCTCAATGATACGAATATGTGTTAACATCTGACATTAATTTTTAGTCAACTGAAAGAATGTAAAATACTCCAAACTATAAAGACCTCCAAAATTTTTGGATGCAACATGGATGGTAAAGGAGCTCGAAACATATGAGAAAAACTGAAAATTGATCGGAAAAACCACTTCCTTCAGCGACTAACCCTTGTCAGGATGAAATTTGTCATTTCAATTGCCAAAACGCAAAAATATTCCAAATATCAATGAGGTAATAGTTAGCAGTATTTTTTCCGCCACCCTTGTGCTGTAGAGCAAGAAAAGGATTATTGGAAAAATGTTATTTCTAAATTAAACTGTGAATATCGCTGTACTCATCAAAATCTAATGTCACTTCCAGTGCATTGAAAAATATGAAAGTGGAATCGACTCGGTGTTTCGGGGAAGAAAAATAATATAACATCCATAAAACTTAATTAAACGGTTGGGTGGGCTCATAGTAGAAATTTGAGCGAAAGCGAAAGCTCCGTTAAATTGGAGACAATGAAGCATCATAAATCATGTCCACCCAAAATATAGGTTCCAGTATCAACAGTGTATATTATAAGCCACTTGAATTTGGAAACTATTAAAATTCAACCACAGAAGTTTTTGACAGTTTTGTATTTACTTATTATTAGATAAATTTAAGAAATTTCATTTTGATGGACCACCCATTTCATCGCAGATGAAGATGAAGTTGAATTGTCGAGCATTTAAAAAGTCAATTTTCATCGGCAAAAATTTAGTCGGAAGTCAATGTTCAAGATAACAACTGAATTCAGGAATAAAATGGGCGCAATTACATTGGACGTACTAGGCTATTGACAACCTCTCCAACATTCAGAGACAAGCCAATATATCCATTACAGGAGCAATGGAAACAGCGGCGGCCATCTTAGTGCAATAATGATGGGGGATATGAAAGGCGAAGGATTATCATTATGTCAGATAGTCAAGCAGACATTGAAGCACTGGAATTGTGTAGTAAAAACGTAGCACAATGAATCTTCTAGGTCTCAGTATATGTCACTCCAATACACTTAAATACATGAAAAGTACATCAGACGAGGACGTGATACTGAAGTAGATACCTTTGCTTCCCTCGCGCCTTTTTAATGTTATTAAATTGTCCAATGTACATAGATGCGACGTAGCGCGAACGACCGAAAAAACATGTCGTCTATTGCATGTCGTTTGTGGAGTAGTCAAAATGCAATATGATATTGAAAGTAATGTCCAATTTTTGCATACACTTATCGACTAATCCAATTACAAAGATATACCGTGGGTTTTATTTCGTAATTAAGATTGAATTCAAATAATTCGAATATGCCGCAAAAAAACCTTGAACTGTCTTGAACTTGCCTGAAATTGTTGCAGGCTTCAAAGATGGCGCCATCCGTGAACTAATATCAGCCTAGGAGGCGCCACAGGTCAGCCTATCTATTTGCAGGTGACCGGAATCACACCAAAACGTTGGAGTGGAAATATTAATAAATAGTGTAGCTGAAATTACCAAAATAATCGGATGAGTAATGAATGGCGACAAAAAAAGGGTTGGTGTACAGTTGTATGGGCAAAGGGTACATAAATGAGAAAAAGACGTTAATTTTATTCTTTTTGCGTGAAAACCTGCTGACTTAATTGAAAGTGATAGTAGTTATCCAATGACATGGGTAGTCAAAAACAAAAATCGTTGGCGTCGGATGTCAATTGCCCAATAAACTCTATTTCCGTTAATATTCGAACCTTTTTACCCAGGAATAACGAGCTGTATCCAAAAATAGTCTAGGGAACAGGGGAAAAATGTGTATTACATTTTTTTTATGCTTTGGAGACCCTATGAATTATTCCAAAATTTCAATAATTCACCATTTTCACCTTCAGGACTATTATGAGTTTCCGATACAATTGGTGTTATGAACTATATAGCGGTCCATGCATGAGCTGTAGGTTATAGTGAATTTCATTGTTATTTCGTGAATTATTTGAATACGTTTATTTTCTGTTATTATAATAATAATAATATAATAATAATTTATTTGCCTCAGTTACAGTTACAATTATTACAATATGTATTTAAAAAGATACAAGCATATAAAAATAAGTTCAGTAAATAATGCGGTAGTTCATTTATTATGAAAAATAGATGTACAAAAATTAGAAGTCAAGAAAACATTTTTGTATTCTGTGTGAAATTTTTATTTTAAAATTGCAAAGCGCTTTCGGCGGTTAAGCCATCATCAGTGCCATACCTGCAAGTAAGCAATAATCGTTGGAAAATTTTTGAAAAAATAATTATTAGAAAAGAATTACTTACTCGTCAGATATGAAACAAGAAACTTAGTCAAATGTCTACAACACATTAACGTCACTACATTAAATTAAAAATTTTTGAAAATTAATTATCCCCTGTTTGGGGTTAAAATGTATTCATATTATGAACATTTTTAATTTTATAAATTCTTCAGCCACTACACGAACACGTGTTAGTAGACCGGAAGACGAAGTGACACTACTTCAATTTAAAACTAAAGTGACAAATGACAATTCAAGTGGATACAGAACTCAAGCTATACAACATGAGCATGAAAGTAAAATTATTGTAAAAAACTTTCTTTGATCTGGTGATGTCACAAAACCAAATATGTGAATTTTCTTATTATTGTAAAAAAATTAGAAAGCAATCAGTTACTAAAACAAAAATTTCAAGTATATATTAAAACATTTAAAAAAAATGGAAATATAAGATATAACATATAGAATATGAAACGACAATATAAATGTAAGTAACATCAGATAAAATATTAAAAATACAAAAAGTTTTTTTTAAGTTTAATAAATCTCGATAAGATTGACAGACTATAATAACTTTCATTTCTTGAAGAAATAAAATTTTGCATTGTATCAGCCGGATAAGATTGGATCCATTTTATTTTTTTTTTGAATAAACTTGGAGAGTTAATTTTTTTCAAATCAAATGGTAATTGATTATATAATTTTGGAGAGATTATATATCAAGGTCTATCAAATTAATTACAAAAATAAAGCCTACGTCTTTGAGCTGCTAAGCTAAGCTAAGCTTAGCGAATAAGGTTACGTCCTTCTCTTGAGCTTGTAACCTCTCTACTTACAAGTGCACATTATGCACTCATTATGCAAGCTTACCATACCCAATATATCTTTTCACGTCACTCGCCTATTTGTTGTGCATTTCACACAAGACTTTGCCACGTCCTCGCACGACTTCACTTTATGTGAATTTCACCTGAGAGAAAAATAAGTCCACACACACACACCATAGATTTTTCAATCAATCCTATATCAAGCTCCAATTGACTATTGAAGCAACAATACAAAATGAAACATCCTATCGGTGAAGCTCTACAATTTTTTTGAATCAATTGAATATTCATATAACGGTATTATCATGATAAGTCTTTGATTATTAATTTGAATGGAAATGATAATGTACCAGATCCACACCGATTGTCAATATTTGAATCTAATTCTATTCACTTAATATTTATATGCGTTGGTGAAATCGGAATTAATATGAAATTTAGTGAATACATATTCCATTTATTGTAATTCTGGTTTTATACAACTTTTGTTAGGACCAATTCATTCTCCAAATCGGGTATTCAATTGTTCAATTCACAGATGGATTTTTGTTTTATATCACAGATAAAATCACCTAACCGACATATAAAACTTGTTCCAATTTAAGTGGGAAGCTGGAAATTGATACTTTGGAATTAATGTTCTCCAAAGGCGTCCACTATAATAGACTCCATATATAAATCACTAGGACTATTAGCGGTTAAAAGGAATATACATATACATGAAGTTACAAATTTGAACATGATAAATTAATTCACACTTGTGAACTTGTGGGAAATATGGACTTATAAAAATGGAATGTTAAATTTTATTTAACATTTGTATGGACTCTGAAGAGTTTATTGAGAGATATATATTACGATTTTCACATATTTTCACAAGTGCCTCTCCTATTCGGCAGGGGATGTTATCTGTTTGCCTCTGAGGGCGGAACTTTCCACATTCCTTCAGTACATGGGATTCTGTTAGTGGCTCATTACACATTGGTGAGAGAGTCTTGTATTTTCGATTCTAAGGTGCCATAAGATCGTTTGCTCTCTCATTTTCATCTATGCTCAAGGGGCTCACGTTTTTGTTCATTTTTCGGAGCCTAGACTGAGTTTTCTATGGATCTTTTTGCGTCCGAAGCTGAAGATTTTGAAACCTTGGAAAAATTGAAGTAGTTGATTGCATCCCTTGCTTTTGTATCTATCTGTTTGTTTCCAGGAATTGCAGCATGGGAGAGTACCAACATGGATAAGACAGTAGAGCGAGCATTTTGTAGTTGATTTATTTATTTTTTGAAGATTCGCACCAAAGCAGTTCCTGGGAACAATATGCTGGATACTATGAATGGAAATTGGAATGTCAGTTATTATTTGAAAATGCTGGGAATCAGCATTAGTCGGGAAAAGCAATGATCACACCATATCTTTTTTGTGCGTAATCTTCTTGGTCGCCGACAACTAGTGAACATTGACGGTGAAGCATCTCATCAAGCTAAAGTTAACTGCGCTGTTCCACGGGGTTTTATTATGGGGCCATTGCTCTATGCAATTTACACTTCTAGATCAGATGCAACTCCCCAATGCTGTAGTATGCGGACGATACGCAGCTTCATTATAGTTTTACTCCTGATATGGTTCAGGATGCCTGCGAACGCTTGAATAGAGATCTACAATATTTTATTGAGTCTGCGACTGATCAGTGTTTGAATATCAACTGTAGTAGATCTAATGTAGTTATTTTGGCACTAGAATTGGAAGAAACGTAGTGACAGCAAAATCAATATTTTTCTAATTAATGAACTTTAAGCCTATATTTTTTTCAGACTTTCACTCAAGATTCGAAAGCCACATGAATCGAATCGCAAAAAGAGCTAGTCTAATACTTGGAATAATTCTAAAATGATTCAGGGAAATAGACACCTTATAAGTATTCGTCAGAAACAGACCCTATGTGGAACTTAAATTTTGTCAATATTCAATTATGCTGGCATGACAAAGCAATATATAAAAAAAGTACAAAAAGTACAAAGTAGTTGTCTGCCTCTGATTTTTGGAATTCCTAGAAGAGATCACATTCGTCATAATTCAATGGATTCTGGTTGTGAGTATGTAAAATAGAAGAACGTTACATGCAGCTACTATGATTCATGAAATTATTACTTATAAAAGCCTCTCTCACCAATATAAAAATATAACTTGGAGAACAGATATACATGACATCAACACAATGTATAAAGGCATTATATCGCCACCCCACTTAAGACTTGAAAAATTCCGTCATAACCACAGTTACCAAATATGCTCGGTATATAATCGTGTTCCTTGAGCCATAAAAATTTGCAATATATCAATGTCTAAATAGCATCCCAAAAAAACTGTTAATTTTTTTTTATTTAATGAGAAATGGATTATCATATTTTCATTGAGCTAGGAATTTCCTTCATTTTGTTTTATTGTCTGACTTTTATTATTTGATTGGTACCTCTACAATTACTTAAGGGTTAGGTGGGATAGCAGTTAAATGGTGGTTACCATCATTAAACTGAACTTTGCCTTTCATTTTATGTTACGAACATTTAAATAATTTATCTTCTAGCTTTCATACATTTGGAATAAAATAATAAAAACGTTTATTTTCATTATTATCAATTATTTGGGTTTTCTTGAAACTCAAGCCACAGAGTACAAAAAAAACAGAGAGTCGACTCGTTATGGAGAGGGTAAGTATGCGCATTCTGTTTCACGCATCACGAGCATCCATGTTCTAAATCTAGTCAGTTGCGTTACTTGTGATTGGAACGTTCGGGTATCTATTTAGTGTGTATTCTGGCAGTGGCGGCGTGTTATTTTTGAATTACTTTTATATACCTTTTTTGTTTTTTTTTATTATTTTCATACTTCCGGTTTTATACGTAACCAAATTTTATTTTAGAGTTAGAATATATTTTACATTGAAAAACATTAATAGAAATTTTAAAGACACTAATAAAAACAAATTATTGATTTGAGAAAAATCAATAATAGTGCACAAAAAGGCTAGTATATTGTTGGAATTTTCAACTCCAACATATTATTTTGTTTGATATCATATTAATTTATTCTCAATTCAATTTTAATTTATCCCCCTCTTCTATGCATCTGACAATAGCTGGATCAATTTTTGTACTTTTGTTTTTCAGCCATCATCCCTTGTTAAACAATTGCTATAGACTAGTCGCCGTGGCAACCAAATATCACGCCACGGAAATATATTGCTTTCCTCACTAGTAATGTAATCCACTATTATCTACGACCACCTTTAAAATTAGGCATTTACGAACCAAAAAAAGTGTGTGAAATCATACATTATACATACCTACGTTAAAAAGCGTGAATAAATGAACAACGCTTTTTATATGTGACTTTCATTATAACACTCAAAGGCGTGCGTAAATTTAGTCGTTTGTTGTATGAACTTTTGTGCTGTCAGTAAATTTGACAGAAATGTCAGAAATAGTGAAAAATATTTGTTACTTTGGAAAAAAGATAAATTACCCAATGTTATAATTAATAATTTGAATAATTGTCCTCATTTTACCGTAAATATGAATTTAAATAATTAAAACTCGTTGTGTATATATTTGTTTATAGAAAATTCATTTTTATGTTTCTTAACCCCTTTAGAGCACTTTTTTTTTTCATTTATTCATATGGTCTGATATGTTTAATTTTCAACTATTCCGAGAAATTATCAAATTTGCAAACTAGAAAATAAGCAGAAATTCGATTTCTAAATAGTGGTTATAAAAAAAGTATAATTTACATCAGTCATGTAATATAAATGTCACATGTATAAACAATGTAGTATTCTTCATATTCCAATCTTTGTTTTTTATGCATACTACCTATACTTTTATCAGCATGAGCATGAATTATGTAATCTAAGTTTACCCCATATACGCACCTGATATTTTTTAGATATCAAAACTGTATACAAATTAAAAATATTTGAATTTACTACATTAATGCTATTTCAATTTCTCAAGTACGGATCTTCCTCGCTCTAACTAATATATTAAAATACTGTCCTGGTTTCTAGATTTTTAACATGGCTGCCGCATTGTTCCATGACATTCGCGACGAGAAGATACTCTGTCTTTATAATTATGTACTCTGTGCTCAAGCATAAGATCCAATTTCCTATCATCACTTACTGCATTGGCAGCTACTTTTTCATCTGTCTTAGGTACATGACCCAGCTGGCGAAACTGCTTTCCTACGAATTTGGAAATTTTTCGTGAAATAAGCGAGAATCTTAAATTTGTGCCCGTGTGTTATCTTCAAAACCAATCATTTCTTGAATGGTTACTTTGTGCGTTTCTGTTAAATGAACCATTTTTCTGATATAATCCCGTACAGTTGAAGAAAATTCAAAAGACAACAGCACTGACACTAACCCCTACTGTTATGCAGTCAGACAAATTGCTGAGGTTATAAGTGTTACCTATATTTTGAAATATAGTGGTTATTTTTGAATTTAGTCCACGGACATTTTGATATAAGAAAGACAGCGTAGAATCACCTGCAATATCAGTGATTAAAAAGATATATAAATTAGGTTGTGAGTACAAAGTTAATTGACGTTCAAGCTAATTCATCAATATCGCCTTCACAAGATATTTTTATTATTCGAGACCTGTCATCTTTGCACACATAGATGACTCCATTTCTTGTCCAAATATATTTAAATTGTTTGGATTTAGCAACTATTTTTGTTTCTCGAAGTATTTTTTTATTTTTTGAGCTCATGTGTTCATTGATATATAATTTTTCAGAGATACTTGCTACTTTCAATCCTGCAACGCTTCCATATTGACGACGCTTAGTTTTTGCTGCTGCCAAAAATGCATCTCTTTTCATTTTCTTCGAGAATTTTAGAATAATTGGTCTGGGAAGATCTGTTCAAGGAGTAGAGGAACGATAAAAATAATCAATATCGACGTCAGAGATTGGAAGATCGATTGCTGAGCCTATCGTGGAAACGATATCTAAAATATTCTCATTATCTCTACAAGGAACTCCACATATCTGAACCTCATTAGCCCTTAGCTGTTGCTCCAATGTATCCACTCGAGAATTTAAAAATTTCACGTCGTTCTTTAAGTCTAGATTTCCTCTTGTCAATCTCGCGACTTCTTTAATCTCTGTAGTGAGAGCCCATACAGTATTTTAAAAAGTTGACAGACTGCAACAAATTTCCATATTTAGTATTCATTGATGCCATATCTTTCTGGATATCTTGTAAAATATTTAACCACAAAACAGTCTAACCTAGGTTAGACTGTTTTGTGTATTTAACGTTTGTTTGTTAGTTTGTGACAAATGATTATTAATATTCCTTTATCTAATTCCGCTATTAAATGTGACACTTTTAGTCACTTCTTGACGTTAGATAACGTCACATCTTTCATAACCTTCATATTATAAGCGTTTTCGATTATTAACTTTCGGCTGCTAGTAGCAGCTCGTAGTGACTAAATTCCGTCCGTTTACTACCGGGCGTGACGCCTAGTCTTACCTCCCCCTTGCCCCACATGCACATACCTGAAAGTTTGAGCTTCAAGCCACAGACATTAAATATTTGACGTTTGTCCGGTTTGACGTTTATTTAAAGGTTGAGATTGTGCCGATTACGATTTAATACGATTCAAACCTTACTAAAAATATATACCATAATATTGAAGACTTGGAACGAGCTATTATTGATGCCGTTAACGAAATTACCCCAGAAATGCTGCGAAAAGCTTACAAAGAATTTAGGAAGAGAATTGAGAGATGTGTTGAAGCTGGGGGAGGATATATTGAATATATGTTTTCTGTTTACCTAGTGTTGCCTATATCATTATTTTGTATTGTTATTAACATTGTTGACAAATATTTATTGAAGAATGACAGTTTGGAAATTATTCATGAAAGTTGACAGTTACTTAGTACATTGTAAACGTCACTCACTAAATTAACACAGTATTTTCGAACTTATTGCAAAAATTCTTACGGTTTTCATAAAACTGACTGTAATGTGTTGGAGGATTTTGTCAGTGTTTTCCTTTTATTCACATTCAAGAATGTGGACTGTATTTTATAAATGATTTGAACGCTTATCGAAAGTATAAATTTATTGCATCAAAACTTCGTGACATTGACAATGACATAAAATTAATTATTATAAATATTGACTAGAATTGTTGTTACATGTTCTAGAATGTTCTAAACATCAAACTCTTAACCTATATATCTATATCTACCCTATGGCGTGCTTTTCTGCCATATCTCGCTTACGTTCGCGGACTGTGTATTGTCAAGCTCTCTGTGATAAAGGCCAAGAATATGTTAAACCAGCGGCAAAGCGTAGGAACAAAAAAATAGCATAATTTATATTGCAACATCCTCCCCACCGGTTGAGAAGTCTTTATCGGTGAAAGAGAATGGCAATGGGCATAACTTCACGATTGGTCTATAATATTCGCCCATTTGACTTCAAATTTTCACCAATCGAACCATTTTGTCTTTTACGGGTTTTAATTCAATAACACGCGCTAAATTCCAAGCTAATGGAGGAGTTCCATCTTTTTTAACTAATACAAAATCTTCCTTCTGAAGGATTCTTGGAACCATTTTGGACGATGTTGTAACCTATTGAGAAATTCAGAAGACCATCGTTTCCAAAAAAACTGTTTCATTTCTTGACAGTGCTGCCAAATTTTTAGTCTATTATCGAGAATTTGAAGTAGGTCCTGTTCATATACTCCGACAGTCAGGTAGCAATTAAAGCCATGAGTGGGTATACCAGCAATTCAGGACTTACTAACGAATGTTGAGAACGACTTGCTAATCTTGCAAGGTGGAACGTGGTGCGGCTAGAATGGATTCCACTCTGGTTTTGAAAGCAACGAGATGGCGGATGCACTGGCTGCGGAAGGGGCGGCAGCTCCTTTCTGCGGCCCGGGCCCGACCCTGGGCCGAACAAAACAAAAAATACGCAAGGAGACGAAGAAGTGGCTGAGGAATCAGCACCTCGCTAATTGGAATGCTCTGTAGGGTCCTAGACAATCCAAACTTCCACTGAAGGGATGGACTGATGGACACGCTAGGGCAGCTACTGAACTACCAAGGAGTAGGCTAAGGAAGATAGCAGGACTCCTAACATGGCACTGCTGTATGAGAAAACACCTCCACAACTTAGGAGTAGAGGAAAGTTCCCTATGTAGGAGTTGCAGCATGACTGACGAAACGTCAGTCCATGTTCTCTTAGAGTGTCCACACTGGGCTGTACTACGCAGGCGAATCTTCGGAGTCCCTGTTATGGCCCCTGGAGACACAAGCAGACATCCACTGAAAAAGGTTGTGGCCTTTATTGAAGGGCTCGGCTCCATAGATGTCTTGGTAGCAGGAATGGCACAATGGGCCGGCAGTGGCCTCAGTGCCGAGACCTTGGCTTGAGTTTGTCCAGGACTATCAAGAAAGGGAGTTAACTGAATCAACGAGCTAGTTTTTAGGTGAACCTTTCTTTTTATATTATGAATTTCCTGAGCAAAATAGTGACCCTGGACACATTTAATTATTAGAAGCAGACTATTATCAAGCTCTCTAACTGAAAGAGGTCCTGTAGATCTTGGCTTAGATTTAGAAGAGTTGTTTACAAACCGCAAACAAAATGCTATTGTTCTTTGCAGCTTCGAAAAACTCGAAAACTTTGAGAATATATCAAGTGCTTCTGAGGAATGATAAGTAGTAGGACACAGTATTTTGTTCTGGTAGAGAGTCAAGTGGAATTAGGTTTGTACTTAAAGATAAATTTGGATTATAAAAAAAATCAGAACCATTCCACCACTGGTCACATAATATTAGTGATGGTGAATCAAGTACTCGTGAAATGTAATCTGCAGGATTGTTTTCTGATGACACATATCGCCATTGAGCATTGGTTGTCAGTTCCTGAATCTCAGCTACACGATTACATACAAAAGTGGTCCAACGAGTAGGAGTAGCCTGTATGCTAAAGCAATTTTTGAGTCTGTACAAAGAACAATATTAAAAAAATGAATACGAGAAATTGGAACGAGTTTGTGACATAATCGAGACAGACAAGCATCCACACAGCTCTAATCGAGGAAGTGTCACCACCTTCAGAGATGCGACGCTTGATTTTGAACAAATTAATCTACAAGTAACTTCATTATTGGAGTAGATAGTGCGCAAATGAAAACAAGTTTCATACGCCTTCAGAGAGGCATCTGAGATTTCGTGCAGCTCGAATACCTTCATCGCATGAGAAGGATTGAATAATAACCTTGGAATTTGGAGATCATTGAGAAGGAGAATATCTTCACTAAACCTTTCCCATTCGATTTGAATTTCTTCTGATAAAATGTCATCTCAATCTGCTCTAGTTTTCCAAAATTTTCGCAATAATATTTTACCAGTGATTATCAGTGGACCTATGAATCCTAAAGGATCAAAGAGGCGTGCAATATGAGATAGTATATTCCTTTTGGTCGATGCATCCTTCTTATTCATTGAAAATCTGTGAATTTTGAATTCATCAGACAGTGGAAGCCACGAAATTCCTAAGACCTTGTTTAAGGATTCACTAACGGACAGATTCATATTCACAGAGCTATGCTTATCAACATCCCTTTTATTTGGAAATCTTTGTACATTTGACATCCACTTATGTAGACTGAAGCCATATGATTATAATAAATCAACAGTTGAATATATAGATTATTTAAATCTTCCAAGGTGGCAGCACCTGCAAGAACGTCATCCACGTAGCACTGTTCTAAAAGAGCTTGCGATGCAAGCGAATGAGTTAATGCACCCTAGTGGGCTATCTCGACTAAACATCTGGTATGTTACTGTCTGCAATTCGATACATTTCAGCTCCTCATCAGGGTCATCCCGCCATAATATACTTTGTAAATGCCTATGTATTGGATTTATTTGAATTTAGCGATACATCTTAATTATGTCAGAGATGAGGACATATCCAAATACCCGAAACCTGCGAACAATATCGAATAAATCAGCCGGAACAGTGGGTCCTTTGTACATAACAAAATTCAACGAATTGCATGTTTTAGTTTGCCATGATCCGTCAAATACAACCCTTAATTTTGTAATAACAATTTCCTCCCTAATTACACAGTGATGTGGGAGAAAATGCCTTCTCAGTGAGGTTTTTGCCTCTAATTCTAGAGGAGCATATGTTGCGTGACCCAACTCAAGGTATCGTGAATAAACCTTCGATATTGCAAATATAGTCGTTCGTTTCGAATCAACCTTTTTTCCAATGAAAGAAACCTGCGTTTGGCCAAGTCAAAACAATCACCCAAGTTAAGATTCTCAAGGTTATCTTTTCAAAGCAAATTGACGATAAATCGACCTTCAGCGGAGCGCTGAGTACTGTTAGAAAAAATTGTCTAACATATTTTGTCTTCAGGGGAAAGAATTCTTTCGTATGATATTTCATCGAGCTGCCAGAATTTGGGAATCAGATTTCATTACTGATGTTCTGAGAAAATAAACTGACACTTAGATTCGAAATGCTATCAGACTGAGTACCTACTTTACCTCCCAATATCCAACCAAATTTACTATTCATCAGAACAGGTAGATTTTGTCCTATAGAAATAATTCCTGGTTCAATTACGTCGAAATGTAAGTCAGCACCGATGAGCATTGAACCTGGCACCCTGGCACATTGAAATTTGTGTCGGCAAGTTCGATATTTGGCGGTATTTTGAAGATATCTTTAGGTGTCTGAGGGATAGCACAAGTGATTTTGTTCAAAACGCCACGAGTTATATTGAATTTATTTCTTTTAGAAGATTTTGATTCGATGATTCGATGCGAAATATAAGTGGAACTTTGAGATATACCAGAAATATTCAAATCAGCCTTCAATGTTTCAATTTGTAAACTTTTGAGGACGTCAGATGTTATAAAAGACGTTTGTGATGCAGAATCCAAGAGAGCGCGGAGTTCAATGCGTTTGTCACCATAAACTAAATTTATTTTTGTAGTTGCTGAAAGTGCATTTTGTTTTCTTGGAGACGCCATACATCAGAGCATCAGAGGATTGAGTTTTATTAGAACCTCCTTGTGAAATATCATTTGATCTTACGTGTGATATACATGCTACCGATTGTGTTGGTTGATTTAGTTATGACTGAGAGTTCTCGAGAGTCAACTGTGAATTACTTTGAGAATAGTTGTTTTTCCTAGTTTCGTGCAACTAAGTGTGGTGTTTTCCACTACATGTTTCACATTTTTCTCTCGTACACTGAGTAACCGAATGTTTGCTACCTAAACAATTAGATAGTGCTGAGAACTTTAAACGTTTATAAATATTTTGTTTTTGACTCTTACAAAATATACATGGTTGTTGAACATTTGTATGGAGAATTAGTTATAACAACAAAACTTCGTAACATTGACAGTGACATAAAATTAATTATAATAAATATTTACAAGAATTGTTGTCACATGTTCTAGAATGTTCTAAACATCAAACTCTCAACCTATATATCTATATCTACCCTATGGCGCGCTTTTCTGCCATAACTCGCTTACGTTCGCGGACTGTGTATTGTTAAGCTCTCTGTCGTGAAGACCAAGAAAATGTTAAGGCAGCGGCGAAGCGTAGGAACAAAAAAATAGCATAATTTAGATTGCAACACTGACTATGAAATGGGACGGGTTTTGAAAAACTTGAATTCTATTCCATGGGGCTTCAGATCAAACAAAACTTCCTATCAAAAATAACATTCTCCACTGAAACTAATATTTAAACATTTTTCACCTATAGGATACCCTATCCGTGGACACGCTGTATGATATGACATGATCTTTTGGTTCATAAATACATTTTTCCCGCCATTCCGATGAATTCATGGTAGCACAAAACCAGAATTAATATTCAACCAAAAGATTGCAATTGAAAAAATGCTTGTCGAATTTCAAGCCATTAGCCATAAATCACTTACGACGTCCCTGATAATTCCATTAAGAGAATTGTGGATCCCAGAACCCTTGAGTTTGATTCATTGCATAACAAGCGGGAGACCCAAAAAGTGCCGCAAGAAACTAGACCCTTGTGTTAACCTCTCTCTTCTTGTTCGAATAGTTTTGGGTAGTAATTATATCCCTATCTTCATAGTTTAAGTTCAGTGTTCAGTCCTGTACAGCCTAATTATTCCACCACGTTGTATTGTTTACAAATGTGGTCGATTAGAGAACAGAACTTGAGTGTTAGGCTAGTGGTTTTGATATAATATTGTACATCAAGTGGTGTTGGACCGATAAAAATTTTAAATTATTAACTTTATAATTTTGTGTGAGCTAAGCAGAAACTTACATTTTTTCAAATGGAACATACTATATTTTGTTCAAGAATCGAAAAGATCTCACGTTGCAAAAATATAGCTTTCTAATATATTATAAGGGTGTTTTACAAAGATATGGCCAATTATTAGCAAAAAAGACCTCCTCTTTAATACTCTGCAAAACAGTAAATTAAAATGAATCAACAGGTCTTTGTATTCAAATGTCATACACACATCATTGGCTATGCTCAGTATTAATTACTTTTTTCATCTGTGGCTTCTTTAATACAGGGGGAAACAGAACGCAAATCAAGCAATATCTCAAAATTTTTAAATGAATCACCCTATAAGTCTTTTCACAATTTGTTAGTACAATTAATAATATTTCAAACGATGTAGTACATTTAGGGTATGAGTTAATGGAAAATCGTAAATATTTTATGATAATGGTCAAAAACAAGTATTTTACGTACACAAATGAAATGGTATTAAATTTTTACATGTAACCTCTTGTAAATTTTAACATTTCCAAGGCATACATTTTAATCGCAATTTTGGATGCATCTACAATATCTAATCAATGAAATAAAATGTTTACTGAAAATTTCATATTTATTCATGTTTCACTTTCAAGAATTGTTATTATAGGCTTGTTTGAGAATGGACGAAACATAATCAAGCCACATTTTTGATTATATCAAGTGGGCTACTATCAAAATAGTTTCTACTGATAAATGTCAAAAAAATATTGCTGTATTCTTCGTTTGTGTTTAGGAAGTTGATCCAAACACAATACCTATGCTAGTTAACTTGTGGTTCCAACAAGATGAAGCATCTGTATATCACGTTCGTTGTGTACGTCGGTGGTTAAACATTTTACCGACAGGTGAATAGGACGTGGTGGACCAATTTCGTCGATCTCACACCGATGGATTTCTTTTTATGGGGATACATCAAGCAGCTTGTGTATCAAACGGAACCTACTACCAGAGAAGACGTGAAAGAAAGGATTCGTAACGCATTTTCCACAATAACTCCAGCTGTTGTTGGAAAGAGTAAGATCCTCGTTTTTGAAAAGAATTGTATGGAAGTAAATGGTCGGCATTTGGAACACTTTGCATGAACTTCTATACTTTTTATAGAATGTCAATGTTCATTTATGTAAATGTGAGTGTTCTTATAATGTTGGTTTTCATAATTGTTAGTTTTCCAAAAATAGAAAAGGTTGGGAAATAAAATACAAGCTTGCATTTTACATAACTAAGATATACTGTTTGTGATGACTAAAGTAATTATTAAAGACTGAAAACTGCTTTTATATTTATTAGTACTATAATGACATTAGCCTACTTACAGTAAACAGAAATATTTCTTCCAACATAATTCCTTCTTTCCTTCCTCTAATGGTAAGAGTAGAAGTCAAAGATATTTTAAGTGCATCCAAAATTACGATTAGAATTTATGCCTTAGAAATGTTAAAATTCACAAGTTGTTGCATGTAAAAATTTAATACCATTTAATTTGTGTACGTAAAATACTTGTTTTTGACCTTTATCATAAAATATCTACGATTTTCCATTAACTTATGCCCTAAGTGTACTGCATCGTTCGAAAGTTTATTAATTGTACTAACAAATTGTAAAAAAACTTAAAGGGTGATTCATTTAAAAATTTTGAGATATTGCTTGATTTGCGTTTTGTTTCACCCTGTATTAAAGAAGCCACAGATGGAAAAAGTGATTAATACTGAGTACAGCCAATGATGTGTCTATGACATTCGAATACAAAGACCTGTTGATTTATTTTAATTTACTGTTTTGCAGAGTGTTAAAGAGGAGGTCTTTTTTGCTAATAATTGGCCATATCTCTGTAAAACACCCTCATAATATATTAGAGTGATATATTTTTGTTACGCTCTTTGTGAGATCTTTTAGATTCTTGAACAAAATATAGTACGTTCCATTTAAAAAAATGTAAGTTTGTGCTGCTACGTGGTTTTGGAACACCCTGTAGAATCGAAAGTATTTTCAAAATGTGCCCTCAGTAACTGTATTAGCTCACACAAAATAATAAAGTCCTTTCCCTCACCACAACGATGTAATCCCCCGATGTCAGAAGATTGCCCCACCCTGTATATAGTTATAGTAGATATTTGCCGAATAATAATGTACAAGGACAGGAATATTGGGGAAGCGGCAAAATTGTAAAATGAGTACTCTTCACACTATTTTCCAAGCTTTCGGAATCTATGAATCTTGTATTAACATATATATAGATCTCACCGAGAGCGTTACAAAAATATAGCACTCTAATATATTATAAGGGTGTTTTACAAAGATATGGCCAATTATCACCAAAAAAGACCTCCTCTTTAACACTCTGCAAGACAGTAAATTATAATAAATCAACAGGTCTTCGTACTGTCACTGTTTTGCAGAGTGTTAAAGAGGAGGTCTTTTTTGCTAATAATTGGCCATATCTTTGTGAAACACCCTTATAATATATTAGAGTGCTATATTTTTGTAACGCTCTCGGCGAGATCTTTCCGATTCTTGAACAAAATAGAGCACGTTCCGTTTAAAAAAAATGTAAGTTTGTGCTACTACGTGATTTTGGAACACCCTGTAGAATCGAAAGTATTTTCAAAATGTGCCCTCAGTAACTGTATTAGTACACACAAAATAATAAAGTTGTATCTCCCACCACAACGATGTAATCCTCCGATGTCAGAAGATTGCCCCACCCTGTATATATATATATATATATATATACATATGTTGACAGTTGACATTAGTTCCACGTCAACTGTAAGACGTTAAATACCCTATACTGAGTACCTTCAAACTTTTCAGGTACAACATAGTTGGTAAGTTGACTCAATAAACATAATGAAAACCAAAAAATTACGAAGAAAACCGCTATCTTATGCGAACAACTTTTTTTAGTATTTTTTATTCATTACGTCTGCAGCATTTGCCTGGTATATAACTTGTCCATTGATAAACGCTATTGATTATTCTTCACTATCCACAAAACGTGGCTTTGGATAACAATTATTATTCACAGTGAGTGGCCGTGTCTAGCTTCAATTCAACATCGACGTCAAGTAATTCAAAAATTGATGTATCTGTCATATCTGAAAAATATGTGATTTGGAAATAGTATCGTTTGAATACCTACCTACATTTGAATTACAATAAAATACTCAAATAAATTGAGCATTTAATTTTAGTAACTAGTAACAATGCTTATCTTGATATCAATAATAATCTGCTTGATGCTAATATTTGTTTTGAACTGATGCATTCAATATTGAATCAAGTATTACACATACAAGGTGACAATTTGATGACTTCTGATGCAAATATCTCTGAAAGTGGGAAAATGGAAGAACGCAATTTGATACAAAATTTATAAAGCTAAAGCGAACTAGAACTACCATATTTTGGTTGTGGGATGTGTGGAAACCAAGAAGCAATTATCATTCGAACACATGAAGCTTTGATAGCTTGGAAGGTGATATATTGGATAAAAAAATAATATATTTGACATATATGTTATTTCTGAAATTTTGGAAGGTACTACCTGTGATACTTTGCATTGAAGAGCTTCGAGTAGTACTCACCTGCTCAAGAATTCTGTTTCAATCTAATACAGGTTAGGTTAAGTTCAACAAAAGTACTGATTTTGAAAAACTGCTCCACGATGTTCTCACGTATATAATTCATTTACAATAAATGTTATTTCTGTAAAAAAAAAATTTTAAAGGGTAAATTCAACTTTAAAGAACATATTTAAAATTATACGCCAAAACGCTATAATAGTAATGGCGTCTGTCTTTGATATTATCAATTCGTGAATACCATGTATAGGTAATCTGTGTCGATAGGTTATCTTTGATCTGTGTCCTGTGGTAAAGTCGTCAAAGTGAAACCATAGACAGATTATATTTCTCCGAGTATTTCTCTATGAGTCAAACTTCAAACACTTGACTCATGAACCAAGCAAAGCTAACAAACAACAAAGTAAGTTCAACACAGATGTTCGGATCATAGATATTTGCGAAAGTACGACGTCACTCTTTTCTGATTGGTGTTTGAGATAAAATGGCGGATGGTTAAATTTTGTGCTTATATTTTCACCAAAATAAATGTAATCACACATGTAAAATGGAAATAAGTGATTTCTCTAGAATCTCTGTATCTGATATAATTATATCAAATCAATATTTCAGTGATTCTTTGTGACTGTCATTATGCCTATTCAAATGAATCGAGATGTGTTTTTATGACGCCATTTTATTCAATTAGATGCCCTAAATGCATACCACTTCGTGCTAAATGAAAATATTATCTATTTTCAAACTAAATTCCTTGATTCTGAAACATTTCTCGCGAAATTGATGCACATTCATCAATAATACGTTGTCGAAGATCAAGTGAAGCTGGTTGTATTTTAAATACAACAGTTTCTCAAATGAAGCGATGGAAATAGTCGATGGGTGTAAGATCTGGTGATCTCGCCAGCTATTTCACTCAACCTTTTCTCTCAATCTGGAATCTGGAAATTATTATTCCAATTCGGCTTATTCCATTTGAATTGTAATTTTTCTCTGGCTTTATAATTAATTAAAACCAAAATCTAGTGCACGTGAATACCTACTACTTAAAAAAACATTTAATTTGAGGTTTCACGCAGAGAGCACTCATCCCACAACCACAATATGGTAATTCTAGTTTCCTCCTCCTGTATAACATTTGTACAAAATTGTGTTTTTCTAATTCTCTCACTTTCCGAGATGTTTGCATAGAAAGTTTTCAAATTGATACCCTGTATAGCTCAGCTAGCTGAATAAAAACCGTTCACTTACAACCACTATGCATAACACGCCTTTCTACACAAATTTTTATACGCAAAGCAGGCCTTTTCCTAATTCTTTTGATAACCGTTGGAAAAGTATTGCGAAAAGTACACGCTATGGTACTTTTCCGCACCGAAATGTCAAACCTATGATCTGTCAACTTTTTTTGACAATTATTCAACCTAATAGTGAATATCTTATTGGTGAACAATTTTAAATTTCGACCAAAGGTGAATAAACTATTCAATTCATTATTAAATTTATTTCAACTCATTAATTATGAAAACATCATCCTATTAACCCTCAAGCAGAAATATTTATACCAGGAACAAAAATTATGATAATATACTGGTTTTTGAGGCAGGTAACGCAAACCTTCCTACTGCACTCCAGACAAATAGCCTTTGAGCAACGGACACATCTTTAATTTGTCTTTCTCATTCTCGATGATGGACAAATGCTACATAATTTTCTTCTGGGAGGCTTATCATCTGGAACACTGTTGCCTTTATTCTCGGTTAACCCAGAGTTTATTTTCAAATGACAATTCTATATCATTTCTCAGGTCTCTAGAAACATTTGTTCCCAGTTTTTGCCCTGGATGAGGTTGAATCAGTTCAAAGGCCAAGTCCTTCACGAATTTAAAACGAGATTGTACTTCATTGTCCTTGTAGCGAGGATAAAGGATGTAGCTGTTGAGTGAACTTATGTTCACAAGTGTATAAAATACGGCTGAGGACCATCGCCTTGTCCTGCGGTTTGCACTATAATTGGCACATTTCATGTCTAAAACATCAACTCCTGATTTAGTACTATTATAGTATTCCATTTTTCCGGTTTTCCGGAATTATGGTCTTTGGTGTGATGCATAGAGGATATTAAAGCACAGTTTTATTTTTTATTGGTACATATGATATCAAGGTTTCGTTAGAAAAACCCTGAAGTGCTGCACCAATTCTCCTATTTTTATTGGGCCGGGATTCCAAAGGAATTTCTCACTTGTTTTTCTTCAATGTACCTACCTACGTAAGTGAGTTACGTTTTTTCACTATCTCTATTGGAGAAAAATAGTTATCAGCGGTAATATTTCGGTTTGAACCCTCTAATGGCTTGGATAACCGAATAACACATTAAGCAGGATTGGAAAAATTCAGTTCTGCTGAAAGTCCAACACCATCCGAATCTTTTCCTGAGTATATATACCCATTATAGAAATACGAGCTCTTGGCATCTGTCATGCACATTATTTTTATGTCGTATTTCGCAGGTTTACTAGGCATGTAAATTCGAAAACCACAGAGGCCTCTGGAAGGAAGTAGCATTTCCTCTAAAGTTACACAATCTCCCAACGTGAATAGCTTCTGGCAATTTGGGAACAAAATTATTAAAAATGTTAGAAATAGCCGCTGTTTTATCAGTTTTTCTTCGCTCGTCGCGATTCAGGCTATTGTCAAATCTAGGGCAAGGTAACAGAATTTCGAACCTTTTCAATGACATCGTCCTTCTAAATATTGGGCGACCCAAAGAATCTTTGGAAAACAGTTGAAGTATATCTTCATGCGAAGATTTTATAATTGAAGATAGCATTTAAAGTCCAAGCAAAGCTTTCATCTCAACTATATTTATTTTGTACTTCTGTAGTTTGGAGTATTATTTGAATCGGATAAATTTTCTCTCATTAGAGTAATTTTTTGGTCTATCCATGCTACTATTTCTTCTAGCATTTCGTTATCAATCAACAAATTCCAAATATCTGACCTAGAGGAACTGTTTACCAAACTCCCACTCAACACTGTTAGGCCTGGTGATCCTCTGGTGTTTTCGGGTTTTTGTGTTTCTCGGAGGTTCCCTCTCTTGCCACTGAAAACCAATTTTCCCTTAAATATGTTCACATGCTCCACTTCGGCTTGTGAAGCGTCGTTCCTGGATGAGTTAATTCTAGTTCCAAAAGTTCGTTATTCGAATTTAATTCATCGTCACTGGAATGTTCACTTTGCTAAATAGCATAGTCGGGATCATTATTCGAGTCATCTATAACAGCCAGTCTCTTGGTCTGATAAATATGTCATCGGAAAGTAGCATAGTACAGAATTCGAAACAATTGGTCTCCTACACCTATCATAAAAACACCGTGATTCGAAACAACTGGTCTGCTGGACCTGCACGTTTGTAAAACAACTTAATCCACTACGACGCAAACTCTCTAGGATTAACAGCGATACTGTAGGAGTATACTTATTAATAACTCTTCAGAGGGTATTTAAACCGACACGAGCGTTCTTGGTCTATTAGACCAATGTTTTGGGTTAAGGGTTGAGCAGTATTTTGAAAATTATCAACCAAGATCAAAATAATTCAACTTTTGAGTTGTCCAATTCGAACATGGAAAATACTCCTCCAAATATCATCAAAAAGGCTTGAACTGCTACCGAAAATTTGTTACCTGAGGTTTCAATACAAAATTGTCCAAATTTCATACACACTTACCTGATTTTTCTATTTGTTTTCATATCGTGAGTTCCTTATGTTCAAAGTTTGATTGGAATAAAACTATGAAAACTACTGTATTTCTTTCAATAAAAGATGTGATTGTAGGAAAAATATTGTGTAAAACTTGTACGCAAATCACTTTCCCCACACGCTAAATTTGCGGCACAAACTTCTGCGCTCTTGACGATTTGCGCCCTAGTTGTACAAACTACTATTTCCAAGCCCAGCTTGTGAAAAAGTATAAGAATCTAGTGATTATCAAACTGTCATCCCACTTTGACAAAAAAATTGAAATTTCCGAAAACCCATCAGCGTTATCGAATGGCACATTTTACGTAACTAGTTACATAATGGAAAATATTATGCAACTAGTAACAAAAGATTCATTTCATTACCAGTTAACCAAACCAAGACAGTGAAAAAATAAGTTCAATGTCGCATCATATAAAATTGAGAACAACTGATAAGGTCTATCTAGAAACTTATAAAACATATTTACTCTCATTACATGTATGATACAATGTTAACAGTTGGTTAGGTTGATTTTCGAAGAAGTGGACGTGGAATAAATGGAAGTAGACCACAATATTTTTGCAGAATATCTAGGATTAATACTCAAAGCAGCAGCAATTGAGATGAACAGACGAACTGTCAAGCCAAATGAATAAAATTAGTATGAATAGCATGAAAGCTGTCATTCGAATCTAAATGCCCAGAGTTCCTGCAGGTAAACAGTAGTGTTGGCGTTTCCAAGAGAATTAGTTATGATATGTGTTTTTGACAGAATTACATGAAAGCTTGTATCAAACACGTTATGGAATGCTTTCTTGCGTTACTCGTGCTACTCGCATACTTTCCACATACTACACAAAATGACACATTTCATAACTGGTTGCATGAATAGCTATTATTTGTGTGTAAACAGCATGGCAATAAGTTATTATGAGACTGTGCTGTTTTACTGGGTATTTAAATACTTATAACGAGTTGTCTGCCAGAATCGTAACAGGTTCAACGCCTTGTATGATTAAATAGGAAAAAAAGTGTTCCAAGTGATTTTTCAAGCATTTGGAGAAATTCATCAAATCAATAAACGGAGAGTGAAGACTTAAGTACAGGTTAGTTTGCAGTGGAAGGTTTCCGAAAAGTGCTCTCATAAAAAAATAAGAATTAGTAGTATGTATTGATAATATAACATCTGGAACACTATTACATACCCAAATATTAGATATGATAAAAAAAAAGAATGTCCTCGAAAACTAATGATGAGAGGTATACGAAATGCTCGATAATAGTTCGGTAATAGTCCATTTCTGCAATGATATACCTATATATATATATATATATAT
>CAJUYG010002206.1:0-37144 GCA_910591675.1 Galerucella calmariensis | reverse complement strand
CTTGGCATCGTTCATACCATTTTGGAACTGATTACGCAAATACGCAGTGCTTTGATAACTGTTTGACTATTCGACTTGTTAATAACTCTTCGTCTTTTATACCTTTTATCAATATTGACCTAGGTACTATTTCCTATGGCGTTAATATTTGCATGCAAGATACTTGGGGTTTTCCTAGGCAGTCGGAGAGTTTGGTTCCTATCCAGTTTACTCCTATCTCAGTCCCTCTATTGCTTTCGATTCCTCTGTATACTATTGAATGGCATTCTTCCGAAGTTCGGTGTGGTGTTTGCATCCCATTCGATCTTGTTACCGAATTCCGTATCGAACTTCTCCAAAGAAATTCACTCATTAAGTTACTTGTTGTATTGTGAATAACTTGGTATCTGAGATAATACTCAATCACGTTTTTCCATAATAAATTATTTAACAATGTTATCTATGGGTGTATATGAGAAAAAAGAGACGATGTCGGCTACAAGTTGAAACGAATAGTGGTGGAAATATGCAACGAGGACGCAACATCCATCCTTTGATGATAAATGGACTGTAGGCTGACATCCATCTTCAAAAATAATTGTTAGATAAGCTCAGCTAGTCGTTAAAAGCAAAAATTGATTGCCTTCACGGGTCGTAGTATATAAAAATCAATTAAATACTTATTGATTATAATCGGAAGCTTGATTGACGGTGATCAATATATTAAACAAAGTGTGGAGGAAATACATTTTAAATGTAGCATACAAACTAAGAATTCTCCAGTTGTCAATCCAATCTTTTGGCGGGTGGGTTTGAAAAAAGAGCTTTTTCATTGCACATATGTCTAAGTAACGTATCAGGTAGTCAGAAATCATTTTCGTTCATAAAATTGAGTGTAACATTTTATGGTAATTTGATTAACCCATTAGGTATATATAATGAACAATGTCTATAGATTCTAAATTCAAATTTATGTTATTCGCATTGTGGATTTAATCAGATAAAACGGAAATAAATCATATTAACAACACATGAAGTAGATATTTCAGCCACTCGGGTATTATCAATAATTCAATATTAGTCGAATATAGAATTTCCTTCACCTGCTTGCTTGTCTCTAAATAATATATTATGCTTGGAAACGTAAAGTTTCACGCCCGGCTTCTACTTGTACGGATTCTCCAAATTGTTTGCTCGGATGTTTTTGTTATTTTGCTATCACAACATAAAAAGACGTATAAAAGAAATCAAGGTATTGTATGAAAAATGAACGTAATAGGTACAACGAGTCGGCTATATTTTTATTTTTATGTTCCAACGTCTCAGATTCGGAATAATGGGATTATTATTTTCTACCTTTTTTCTGTTTCAATTAAAAAGTTAAACCAAACTTTCACCACCATGTATCCATGTATGTTTATTGCGGTGAAATTCAATAATACCTAAAAAATCTATAGTGCCCCTTCACTTGATCTCAATTGCTGCCTACCAAGTATTTTTATATATCATGGTCTATTGTATGTGAAGATATCTCGAAAATCTTCAAATAATTTCCAAATATTTTATCTAAACCATACATACGATTGATACATTTTTCATACAGTCATTTTGTGTTAAAGTTTCTCGTGAAGCTTTCACATGTTGTAAAGAAGAATTGAGGGGTTGATTTATCCCCGCTACTCACCAGCCAAGTCAGCAGCTCCATGTCGGGTATAATAGGAGAGGTATGTGTGAGTGTTTAACTCTCCTCAAATACCTACCCAAAAATTGGTTCAAGATCTCGGACTAAACTAAGACTAAAACAGTTAGTAATTTGATGACAAGTATTCATTATATAAACTCATGTCGTCAACAGCAATAATCTGAATTTATAACTAGAGATATCAATATAACAACTCAGAGGTCCTCACCTTTAACATACTTAAAAATAAATAGTGCTGCTAGTAGACTGTTATAGTTATTTTTATCATATCGAAACCAAATTATTAGTCAACACAATGACCTTCCAATACAATATCAAGTAAAATATTGCAATGTTTTTCTCATTTATTTGAACTGTTTTTACCGTGGGATGGAATTATACGCCCACTATGGCTAATTACTATTGATTTATTGAAGAAATACCTACACACTATAATAAACTTATGCCCGGTTGCACTAGCTGAAAAAAAGTCCGTTGAATTGGCCGATCAACCGTAAATCGTACCTTTCGTGTTGCACCACCCAAAAGCAGTCCGTTAATCGATTGATTTTACGGATAGAATTAACCGACCGTTTCCGGGCGATAATTGCAAATACGGACCGTTTTTGGTAATAACCTCGCAATTTTTCTAATGACATTTGTTTGATTTTGTGGAGTTTGAACGGATTCGGCAATATTTTCAATATTATTTATAGGTGGTATGACATTGCGATTGAAACTTCACGGAAAATTACACATTACACAAAAGACCGAGATGTGATCCATGCAATTTTTTAACAATCAACAATTTAAAGCCAGATACAATTTCTGTAAAGAAACAGTAAACCAGCTATGGTGACTTATTGGAGAATAGTCAATATGTTTCCAAAAAAATAATGGAGTGATTTCTATGAATCAATTATTAATAACGTTAAGAGGTACTATGCCACAGATTGATTTCAACAAGTGCTGGGAGATCCTATTATTAACATAGGTACATAAAAGTACAGTGTGTACAATAGTGCATCAAGTAGGGCACCACATAGCTTTATTAAGTGATCGCTTCATTGGAATGCCTAGAACAAATGAAAGAATTGGTGTGGTAAAACAGCAGTTTTATAGTTTCGCTAGATTTCCTGGTGTTGTCTAAGTAATTGACTGCACCCATATTAATATTTTGTTGATAGAAATCGTGAGGGGCTGGTTTTCCATCAATGTGTAAGTGATTGGTGATATGATATTGAAGATTCCAGATATAGTAGCAGGCTATCCGGGATCTGTACACGATAGTACTATTTATAACGATAGTTTGATTCGTGCTCGGTTTCTTGATAATGAATTTTTCAGCAGTAATTCGACAGGCAATGGAGGGTACATATGCAAAAACCACTTAATGACACCACTATGTAACCCCTAAACACAATCCCAAAATAATGATCAAAACTCACATATTAGTACTAGAAATGGTATTGAAATACTGTTCGGAATTTGGAAGCGACGCTTTCCTGTTTTATCTGTGATAATGCAATTATAGATTGAAAATGTATCAAGGGTAATCATTGGCACATCTGTATTACATAATTTAGCAACAGAAAACGGTCACATTTTTGAAGTTTATTGGGACCAACATATTGAGAATAAAATTGAAGCTGAACATCAAGATTCTGACTTGGAACGAAATGGGAATGCATTACGAATTCATTAGAACACTTTTTTTTGAAATTTGGACACTTCGAATTAGTAAGAAAAATATTTTGAGCTAACTTTAATTATATATAATAATATAATACAGATGTAGTATTACATAAATTAATTACAATTGAAGTAAATTTGCAACCATACTCATTTTTAAATTCAATTTCTTTTTTCTTTCCATTTTATATGACATTGACAATACCTATAATGTTGGGTTAAAGTTTAAACGCTCACTTCACATTTAACGGTCGGTTCGAATACCAACTGTAACTTTTTCTGGCGCAACTAGTATTTTGAAAAATCGGAGAATCATCGATTAATCGGTCGATCAACGGTTATTGTATCGACTGTTTTCACGGTCGGTTGGTGCAACCGGGCATTAATTTATATACACACATGTCTACTAATTTATTTACACTTGGTATAATAATTGTCCTAATTTATCTTCAACACTATTTATATTCACTATCTGTTCACTCACTGTATACTGAAACTGTTTACCGATTCACTGTATACTGAACAACTTCCCGACTCACTCGTGAACCCGCGTATATATTTGCAACTCTAGATCTTCTTGAATTCACGAATTAAAACATTCAGAAATAAACCATCAGGCGTTTTCGGAAACTTACTCCGGCTCACTAACTCGATCCAGAAAGGTCACGTGATAAATCACTCCGATCACTCACCCGGGAACTGTAGTTTGCGAACTAATAGGTTTCGTTTTTGATCTGACATCTAACGTCATAACAAAACATACATCTCTCCTTCAACTTAGTCAGCATCTTCGAAAAATAATCAAATGCCAACGCCTTTAATGTAGCACGGCCCCTTTTGTTCATGTTTGATAAAAGCAATATATTTTGTTACCACCAAATGAATTGGGTAATGTTCTATTACCCTTCAGTAATGCGCATGCGGTGCCTATAGCGTCTCTACCGACCTACCTCTCGAGGTGGGTTACGAAAATTGAACCTGGGTCAGTCATCCAGTCAACAACTCGGAAGTTTCCGAACACGGGTTAGCAACTCGGGTTAGGTAAACGAACGTGCAGGTTAGGGATCGTGTCAACCCGAGTAAGTTTCCGAAAACGCGTATAGTATTGCTTCGTATGGAACTTTCTAGAAAGCGCATTCGCGAAAATTGATAGTTCGCGACAGGACCAGCTTCTGAATCACTGAGTTCGTAACAATAGGTTTGTTCGTAGAGCAGTCAGATCAGAAACCGTTAGAGGCATGCGCATTTAAAAAAAAAGCGTTCGTAGAAACAATTTGGCAGTTGGTGATTTAAAAATCCTTTGTTCCAAGGAAGAAATTTGCTGTTTCGGATTAGTTGCCAACTATCGGAATAATTTGCTGACCAGGATCAAATTTTCAGTTTGAACATGAGAACATGCGTATTGTGATGCTGTAGAAAGTGACAAAGTTCTACTATTTTTTTATTATACTGAAAAAAACATGGAAACCAGTCAGTTCCTTCTAAAATAAAAAGAGTAAAATGATTTGTATGTTGTAATACCGGACATTTAAAAAAAAATCTCTGGCTTCTTATTAGGATGGCCAAATAATGACCCACACATTACAAAATTATTTACTTATTACTAATTTTTTTCAGCTTTCAATCAAATATATCACCGTCAAATTGTCAAAATTTTCCACCCGTTCGCACAACAAAAATTGCCAATCGATTTACAACGAATCACAAACGGAATGTCAGAGTTTGACAAATTTCCAATCGATTGGAAATTCCTTCTACGAACAAACCTAATATGTAAAAAGTTATAAAAATACCACTATTTTCAGTGTAGGAAAGTATGCAAAATGAATTTTTTGCTAAGAAAACTGAATATTGGCCTAACGAATTATGCCGTAACGAATAGTTGTAGTTACGAACTAACGCCGTTACCAAATACAATATAACAGTGCTCTAGAGCTGTTGGTTATCAAAATCCCAAATTTTTGTTAATGATAGGTTTGTTCGTAGAAGCGATTTCCAATCGATTGGAAATTTGTCAAACTCTGACATTCCGTTTGTGATTCGTTGTGAATCAATTGGCAATTTTTGTTGTACGAACGGGTGGAAAATTTTGACAATTTGACAGTGAATATCTTTGATAGAAATAAACTGAAAGTTCATCATTACTTGAAGGAGAGCTGCAAAAAAAGGGAAAAAGTAAATAATTTTGTAATGTGTTTGTCATTCTTTGGTCATCATATTAAGAGGCCAGAGATTTTTTTTCAAATGTCCGGTATTACAACATAAAAATTATTTTGCTCACGTTTTATTTTAGAAGAAACTGACTGGTTAGCTTTCTCCATTTTTTTTACTATGATAAAAAAATAGTAAAAATTGGTCACTTTCTACAGCATCACAATACGCATGTTCTTATGTTCAAACTGGAAATTTGATCCCGGTCAGTAAATTATTCTGATAGTTGGCAACTGATCCGAAACCGCAAATTTCCTTGTACGAACAGAGGATTTCTAAATCACAACTGTTAAACTGTTTCTACGAACGCTTTTTTTTTAATGCGCATGCCTCTGACGGTTTCTGATTTATGACTGTTCTACGAAGAAACCTGATGCATACTTGTTGTAGTGTTCCGAATGAGTAGGTTGTTTCTCGTACTTACCAAAAAATAAATATTTGTTTTTTGGCTTAGAGCATACGACATGAACAAATATAGGCGTGAAGAAAAGATTTAACAAAATGCATCTTGAACTTAGAAAAAGCTGTGACACCTACACCTCACAAATCTCCCTAAAATTCAGATGTTGAAGTTTGTTAATAAGGTTCGTGTGACCAGAGCTCGCAGGACATATTCCGCTGTACTAAGAAGTTTTATATTTGTTTTATTCTATGGACAGTCCAATGTTTCTATTGAGATTCTGGTAAGTAAATCATTTTGTACTATTTTTTTTGTTTAGGTGAACACACTCTCAAGCACAAATATTTGATATCATATGGATTCCATACTTCGAATACTACTTATAACACATTCTTTTTTATTAACTCGCATTTATTTTGTACGTATGTCTGTCTGGGTGGAATTCTGTACATGATCTTGTCTTCGTAGCCTGGTATAGAAGTTTGACTGCAAAAATCATGAATTGTAGCCATAAGGTTTAAATCCTGGACACAATGACAATTTGTTTTGTTAGTTATATGGTGACATTTTTATTTGAATTACCCTCAATAACAATTATCTCATTATACAGCGTGTCCACGGATGAAGTATCCTATGAGTGAAAAGTTTTTAAATATTAATTTGGTGAAAAATGTTATTCCTGATAAAAAGTTTTGCTTGTTCTGAAACCCCATAGTATGAAATAAAATTCAAGTTTTTCGAAACCCGTTTCATTTTATGGCCAGTTTTATGGAAACCTGGAGTCTGAATTTTTGAAATTTCTTCACATATTGGCTAATGTCTCTGGAACCTCAAGGTTTGCAAGGTTCTAGTCTACGCCATTCGATTTAGAATTGGATTTCCTATAAAAAGAGGAATTTTCCACTTCGAAGAACCTTAGATATGGATTTTAGAATTTTCAGATTTTGAGAAGTCCACTCCGAAACTTATAATAATTCAAACTGCATAAAATAGGGTTATATAACGGGGACCTCTGCTGCAGATTTTGTGGCATATGGAGACCGAGACCGTAACCCATATCTTATCTGACTGTGAGGCACTGGACTCAAGGAGACAAACAATCTTCGGAGAAGCTAATGTGTCACCTGAAGTATATGGCACATATCCAATGGACTTATATTGTCTACTCGAAGATACGAGGATAACTGGATGTACGAAAATGTATGGATACAACTGTGAGGAAATATCATTTCCTCGCAGTGATAATGCCCACGATATTTTGGTTCGCGAGAGTCTGTTCTCGTTTTGGATTTGAAACGATACTCTAATTTTTTTTGCGAGACAAGACAAGACTTTTAAAAGTCTCGTTTCGAATCTCACTCAAAATTCTCCGAAAAGTTTCGGAGTATCGCATATAAAAATGCCATTATTTAGACTATTTCTCCTTATTATTGCGAATGTTCACATACATTTCTCACATTCTGTGTTCACAATAACATTTATTAACGGAGAAATATTTGTTTCAATATTTGTCTTAACATTGCTATAGCTGCTATTGAAACTTCAGTAGATAACGAATTTGTTGCCTACTAGTCCAAGCAGTAGTTTCAGCAGGAGAGTGAGTGTGAATGTTAGTTTTTAATTGAGTTTTGGTACCTTGGCACATACGCACGACTTTGTAGAGCTGAAGAAGGTTCTCAAAATATCCACAAAATTTTGAAGGGGTTTTTGGGGATGCTACAGCTGAATATTATAGGGAAAAATATCATTTTCGAATAATATATCTTATTTCTACTACCTGACATCACACGCAAATGATAAATAGAATTGTTCATGATGCCGATTCAATCATTTTCCCAAAACCACAATTATTATCAGCAACCTTCAAGATATCAGGGAGGATTGATGGAAATTACACGCCCTGCATACCTAACAGGTCTTAGTTTTATCTTTGCATTTCGTTTTTGTTCCTTGAAATGTGAATTCTATTATATGTATTGCAGTACCGATTTTTGTTCTTTTCTTTTCTTCTTGTCAGATTATCAGGATTTTGTTCATTACAATGAGAGCTAAAACTGATTTTATTTGTGTATTTTACTTTGACATGATACGAGACGAGACTTCTATTGCTAGATAAGACATAACACTTTTCTTGCGATACAAGACGAGATTTTTCAAAGTCTCGTCTCGTGGGCATCACTATCTTACAGTAGGGAAATCTTGACTTTTTCATCAAGGAATCTTGTCTGAAATCTCAAAATTTTCTAGCGATTTACGTGGAAATAATTCTATTTTAATTATTATCCGTATTTCCGGAATAATTAGGAATGCCTATCACATCCACGTTCAAATACCGTATTCAGTTTTTCACATTAATAGTGCGTGCTAGTATTTGCTACTTGTGATAGCCGTCTATTTATATTAAAACAACATAATTATTTGACTTGCGTCAAGTAGTTAACACGTAACAGAAACAAGTGTCACCAGAAATAATTATCGACGCCCAACGTTTGGGAAAGGGAGCAGTCGTTTGTCAGCAACCTCTGAGTGTCAACGTTGAATTTGAAAGGGAAGCGACTAAAGCGACCGGTGGGTCTTTAATAAATGAAATCTGATACCACTGCTAAATTGATTCGACTTGATTGATAATTGATAAATATTTACACAAAGTGTCCCATGAGTGATGAGAAAAAAGTCGTTTGAGCCAATATAAATTCCCCACTCACCATGGGCGCACAATGACATTTTTGGTTCATTCATTTGTGCTTTCACTTCTGTCGACAGTTTAACTAATTGCCAATCACTTTTTAGAATACAGATTTTGGTAAGCTGCTTAATTTTAGAGTTTCACGTATCCAATTTTTGTACTGATCGTTGTACATATTACTATGCTTGGAAGAGATTCGCAGGATAGCAATAAACTACCTTCTCGTTGGCTTAGTGTACTGGGAAGCCATTTTTAATACTTTGATAAAAAGGCCATCCTTGTACTATTTTTGGATGATTAACCATTACAATTGGTATCTACGATCATACCAATGCCACGTTCTTAGCATGCTGATGATTCCATATAGATGAAAAAAGAAGCATTCACATTACGTGTGAATATTGGAATATTTCTCAGACAAGTAAAGATCAGCAGGTAGTGAATCGTTGCTGGGTGGTTGGGTGATTGAACAGGGTGGTGGGTTAAGGGTGGTTTAACAGGGTGATTGGTTAAAAGTGGTTTGACAGGTCAGAATGTTGCTTCACTCTGTATAAAATATATCTGGAATGTTTATTAATGACGAGTACTTAATAAAGCTATGAATTTATACGCAGTACGATAGCAGTTGCCACCAGTAAGCTACATATCATAAAAATCACTATGTATAAAAACCTAAATCATTGTATGTATTGTATAATATAATATTCATCAACGGAGAATACTTGATAGAATTATGAATAATGGGAATTTATAACTAACCTAGCATTTGTTATATTTTTAAACGTGGAAAAAAAGCCTACGGTAATCGCTGCCACTTGACCAATTCTACTGATACATTCAAGTTCTCAAGGTTTAAAGTAATGGGATAATATTACCAAAAATCAAAAAAATATATTATTTTTCCACCACACCAAAAATCAGGACACGGTAAGGCCGTAAACAGAAAATAATCAACGAGCGAAATGTTCAACGAAGATAATATGCAATAAACAGTATCCATATCCCGTTTGGGTAACATCCGAGTGGCTCAGTCAATAGAACGTGCAGCTAGCAGAAATTAAGAGTACTACAAAAACTATATGGATATCTGGATTTCACTGTTGACAGATCATGAATGAATCCATTACCATTATTTAGATCCCCGAACTCCAAACAATAAGCATTATAGATGAGTAAATAGATTATAATCTGATGCCAGCATAAACAATGTCACACTTTATTTATCAATTTTGATGGATTTCACAGATGTTGCCATGTCCCAATTATTCATATCTAAGAATCATCCAATGACTTGAACTGACTTGAACCCAATACTTGTTATATAATATTAATTTATTCACAAAATATATGAGTAATCACAAAAAGTGGTTGATGGTCGGTGAATCAACAAATCGAATGTCTCCGATAGGTGTGAATACACCTGTTCCGGGAAATACATGAAAATAAAAACAACAATACTCAATTTAGCAGTGTTAGACATGTTATCAAAACCCTGATAACATGATTAGAATCAGAATGGAAATTAAAAAGATGGCTAATATAATTATTTACAAGTGGATTAGATGAAACTACCATAATAATAATACATTGAAATTCTAGAATCTCAATATTTCAAAACTTTAGTTAATGGGATGTCCGTGTTGTCTATAATTACACCACTGATGCAATAATGAAATATGACAGAAATGCCTAGCATGTTACTTCCTTTTTGAATAGAATGGCATTATTTCTAAGCTCGATACAGTCAGAAATACAATCATAGATTTTCGGAGGTAGGAATGAAAAAAAACTTCGACCAAAATATTCCATCATTCTCGGAATAATGAAGTGGTGTTTGTTCCTGGTTCCATGATTATTATTCGAAGGTAGGTTACTTTTATTCTTTATGGCGTAGTATTCCATGAAGGCACAGAAAAAAATATTGCTTCCTCAATATAATCGATCTAGGGAATATAATGTATAAGGCTAAGACATGATGATCTCCAAAAATATTTTTTTAATGATTTCTAATGGATAAATTTAAGTTTCAAGATCACGTCCCCACGCCAATATAGCGTGGATGACTCTCGACTATTCCGAAGTATAACATTTGAAGGAATCTAGCAAGTATACATTTTTCCAGGTATTCAAATTTATAGAGAATAAATTGTAGTTTTATTATTATGAATTTAATGTGGAAATCCCACTTTAAATTTGTATCTATGATAATAACTATCCTAGCACAGCTAGGGTCTGAACCTAAACCAGTATATGGAATATCAAAAACTGCTGCACGTGGTGGTATATCCCGGTGGACTCAAACTTAACATCAGTCGTACTGGAGACACGTGCAAAAACAGGAACACAGAAAACTCCTGGTCAAAGACCTTCGGAGAAGACTAATGAATTACTAAATCTTAGCAGGGGCCAGATGGAGACAGTGAGGGGTTTACTTACCGGTCACTCTGTACCCTGAGGAAGCACATGCATACAATCGGCATATATGGGCAGGAAACTATTTGTCGGTTTTGCATGAAAGAGGAAGAGACAGCCTCTCACATTATCTGTGGAGCACTATCTCATTGGAGATATAGACTCCTAGGACTAGAGCATCCAAGGAAGGATTTATCCAAGAAGGACCTACTGAAAAAATTGTTGAGCCTTATAAGGGCTACTGGGCTACTGGTACAACTAAGAGCGCAAAAAGTATAAAGGCTGAGGTGCCGAGGACTCTAAGCCTTTTATCGGTGGTGTCGAATCAATCAATGCTTAGATTGTAGTTGAATCATGGTAAGTAAGTAGTTTTTGGAAATTTATAGTAAGTATTCCATCCAAAAACCAAGCCCTCATTGATTTTAAATCAGTTTCTGCACTTATTTTCAATTGAAACCAGTAATCTGCTTTATAAATAATAGCAGTATCATCAGCGAACTCAATTAAATGATTAATATATAATTAAGATATATTATGTGTGGAAAGCGACTTCAAATCTTTCAGGATATCAATTTTAAGGTTTCTGCAAATCTGCAACTCAGTAAACCGCATATATTAAATGTTTACATTTTTTGACAGCTGTTTGTTTCGATTTTAACTAAATATGCTAGATATGACTGTTGTATTCAATAGTGGTAGATATTGTGGGTACATTTCAATGTAGATGAATCGAGGATACTTTCTTCATCAGTTAAATGTGTCAAATGTACGATTTCACCAACCAATTTATAAAGTTAGGTAATACCTAAAACAGATTTTGGAATGACAAAATAGAATTTACGTTTCATCATGCGCTAAGAAACGCCTAAGCAAGATAGAAAATACCCAATATTGTCACTCTCAAGTAATTCTTAGGGCCGATTCTACAATGGGAGTATAAAACTCGATATAGTTGTTCCTCCGATATTTTATACCTAGATTTATACCCAGAATAACTTGTTTTCGGTTCTACAATCGATTTCTATGATAGGTACAGTTATTCCGAGAATATCTCGTTAGTAGTTCCAATCAACCAATGTTTTGAAATTTATCGCTTTGAAAAGTGGAAATTTCTGACATTTTTCCATCATAACCCAATTCATGAATTTAGTTGATTGCTTGATGGGATTTCGTTATAATCTGATCTCAATGACTACATCATAAATATGATTCGAGAATGTTGGGAAGATTGGAAGGATCCATCTCAAATTTGTTCAATGTAGATTCAATTTGTTTAACCTTTAACAAGTCGCGCGGCGCCATACGGCGCCAACACAAATTTAATACCCAGTATTTTTTTTAAATTTTTTTTTGAAGATTATCTCACCCAATTATTCCTCGAATAGGGTATAAAGAATAAGATACTGAAATATGAAATTATATTTCCAAGTGTTTTCAATTATAGAAGCAATAAACTAAAGCGGTGCATTGAAAGGCTCCGTTTGGTGCCATGCGACTAATTGACAATTGACATTTTATAATAGCACGAGAGGTGGAGTGGATACGAACGACAACAAGCTATGTGCCACATACAATGTTGGTAGAAGAACAAGAAGATGACCCATGACTTTTTTCCATCTTATCAATGTGTGTGCCATAAATGCTCTTGTGATCTATAACTCGGCACGCAACGGCGAGCTAGTGAAAAGAACTTTCACTTTCAAGAACTTTCAAGAAGAAGTCCAAATCCCTCTTGTTATTGGTCCAAACCCCATAAAAAGATGCCATATATGCCCACGATCAAAAAATAAGTCGAGTAGGATTACTTGTATAGTTTGCCATAAACATGTATGTCGAGATCACCAAAGAAATGTTTGTTCCGATTGTTATAATGATCAATAAAATATTTTCAGTTTTTGTATTATATATTTTGAAGCATATTATTATTTGTAATGCTTTTATATATATTTTTTTCATATTAAAAGATTTGTACCATTATAAGGATATATAAATTTAATTTTTCTCCTAAAAAAAGGCGACTCTAAAAAAATGCCTCTATTGCACATTGGCGCCATATGGCGCCACGCGACCGCTTATGTCAGTCCAAGCACACGACTACTTAAAGGTTTGTAGATAATTAATATTCAACAACAAACGCTACGAATTTTAGCGGAAACAAAAAAGTAGGGTTATGTAATAATATTTATATGTCAAAACTAACCAATAGAAATGCAGAATAAGTTTATCCCTCGGTTATACCCTCAAACTGGCATATATAACTTGGTTCATACTTGGAATACAGATATACCTCTATTGTAGAACGCAATAGTGACCCGTTATCCTACGTAACGCATGTACCAGGTTTATACTCACGCGCGTTTATACCACGCGCTTAGGGCCGGTCCTACAGGCCCTAAGCGCGTGGTAGAACGAAAATTTCACTTAGCAATTCCAAAATCTGGTTTAGGTATCACCTAACTTTAGGAAATGGGTGGTGAAATTGGGCATGAGTTAACAAGATGATAAATCGTTGTGTACTATAAAAATAGTTCACAATACGTCCTCTTACAGGTGAGCAATAGATTCTGAAAAATTCTACAGTTTTAGAGTAACAGTGTCGTATAATTTGATATATTAATATTCTGCCTATTTCAATTGTTAACTCTAGCAGTGCCAAGAGCTGGTTGATAATGACCGAATCATTTGATTATTTCGGACATGCTTGAAATTTTCGTTCCTGATAATTCAAAATATTCAGCGGTTGTCGGCATATATATTGAATGCTGTATGGAATATTTTATATGTATTTTCTGTATGTTCCTTGTGGTATATTATTCATTCTTTTTTAATTTCTTGGGAAATTAAACCACAATATTTTTGAATTCTTTATTTCAACGTTTCGGTAGCGTTCCAGCGGCCGGATACGAAATGCCTCCCGAAAAAGGGTTTCTTACCTGTCGCTAAAAGGGTCACATACGAATTGCCTCCTAAGCTCTAAATAAATTACCAGCTTCTAATCTTTGTACGAAGGTGAGACGTTGCCAAACTTTCGTCCTTTTATAGAATTTCGTTAATAACTCAATATTAACCATTATTTTTTGGTTTTAATATTTTGATTATTTTGATCAAAAACATAAAGACATGATAAGTATTTTATACATTTATTAAAACAAATCATCAGCAGAAACTTCCAAAATTACATAATATTATCATCGCAGAAAATTTAAAAACACCAATTTTTAAGAAAATTACGACTCAAACAATAAAATTCAGTCTGCAGACTGAACTATTCAATTTTATATACAAATCATCAGAAGAAATTTACAAACTTACAAATTATTTTTCCTAAATTTGTATGACACTAGTTTCACAAATTCTAATTTATTTATTGTACCTTCTCTTAATTGTAATATTTTTTCATTTACAAAATTGATTTTTGCTGTACTTTCCTCAACAATTCTTTTTGGTACCGAGACAGAATTTATTTTAATATAGGTATTTATTTGAAATTGTAAAATAATCTCAATAAAATTATTTATATTTGGATGAGGGCAGTAGAAAGACGAGTTATACTTGGAATGGAAACTTTCACATGGGTTTGTGGTTCTTTCTAAAGATGAAGAGTGCTCAGCCCAGAGATGTGGCGGAAATTTCGAATTTTCCGATATATAATTATCCACAAGATAATCACAAAACTGAGTGACCCTTTCATCGACTGGTTTAATTTCGGACAAATCTATTGCAAAAAAATCGCCAACTTCTTCAGGATCTAAGAATGATAGGCCAAAAATATATGACAGAAAATGGGTAATTTCACTTGAGTCAGCACCTTTTTTCTGGTATTCTGGAGCTAAGCCCAGTGCTTGAAGCTTTCTATACCAAGCCTGACCCAAATGAAAACGACATCCACGAAGATCTGCTTCAGGGAATGCCTTACGGATACCATTATGTATAGAAATTTCAAAGTCTGAAGTTATTACTTTAGGGGATACAGGGCAATTGAGTTTAATACATTCTTCTATGATATATTTAAACACGAGATAATAAGAAGATGACTTTTTATCTTCAAGTAAACAGAAGACGAGAGGAATATAATGTCCATTTTTTAAGCCATGTATAGTGAACAATTGGGTGAAAAAGCGAGGACAGTACTCAAAAGTTCCGTCGACATACCAATTGGAAACAGTCGAAAGAAAAGAAAGATTTGAAGAACAGGATAATATAACAATGTGATTATCTTTGTCATTTTTAATTATAAAATTTTCGTTCCTATTTGTAATAATCGAAGTTGAATCGATAGCAATATGAAATTCAGATATACTTTTAGGAAGTTTAATTAAAGAATTAGTTGTTCTAGCGTAATATAAATTCTGTCTCACCCTATAGATATCGTTGGTAGTAAATGTCTCTATATTCGTCTTCTTAAGTTCTTTACATATGAGCTTCATTGGTTTTTCGTTGATATCTTCCACGGCTGCTCTTTTTATCGAATTGCTTACGGCTTTCCTATTGGACACTTCGGCAGACAACTTCTCGTGATTGTGATCTAATATCGACTCAATTATCGAATTGTCACATCCCTGCGTTTTCACAAATGCTTTGCAGGTTTTCTTAGTACATGTCCATCGCTTTACCGTATCTTTGGCCAACATTTTTTGAAAACCGAATGTGAAACCATCAATTGATATTAAAGGTTTGCCCTTTTGACTCGAACACATCGTTGATTCCATTATTTCGAATATTATAACTTAATCCACTTAAACACAATTTGAACTTAAAATTGACAAACTGATACAAGCTTTAAATCGACAAAACTGAGACAAGAACTAATAAACTTGAAGTATTTATACAAAAATTAAGTGATCACATAATTATAGAAAGAATATTTATTATAAACAACTAATTACCAGATTTAGTAGGTGCAAACTACCCTATTCATGGAATAGATTAGAGATTAGAATCGTGTTAGATCAAAACAATTAGAATACTTAGTGTAGGTACATCGGCTTTATTTTTAATGGTAAACAATTTTATTTTCTAAACAAAAATGTACACTGATTAAGTAATCACATCATTATAGAAAGGATATTTATTATAAACAACTAAGTGTACTTCGGCTTTGTTTTTAATTGTAAACAATTTTATTTTCTAAACAAAAATGTCGTACTCTGAAATATTTTGTTAACAGATTTTATGTACAGTGCATAAGAATTAGAAAAATAAAAATAGATATATATTTACCTATTCAAATTATAATTTGGCAACATTGTGTCATTATACAAAGATTAAGCACACAAAATATTACCATAAATGATTAAGGACCCGGAGGCATTTCGATTGTACCCGGGAGGCATTTCATCTATGAAAATAGGTACCTGAAAAAACGGGAGGCATTTCGATAACACCGGTTCCAGCTACCGTTGTCAAGAAAAAATAAGTAGAAATTAATTTTTATCCATATGTTTTTATCCAGGTTTTCTTATGATTTATAATTTGAATAGTTGTTAATCGATACACATTTCAATACACAAAATCACAAAACTGAGTATACATATTTCAAAAACTCAAATATTCATATACAAAAAAACTATCAAGAAACGCGTTTTATTAACAACATTTCCAATATAAGCGAAAAAAACGCGCTATCCCAATAAAAACCGTTCCTGGAACGTGCACTTCACTGGATTCCATTTCTAGTAGACTATCATATCGTTGGAATGTCATAAAATGAAATATTTCATTTCACATTTTGCCAGAGATATGATCAACTATGAATGGACCTTAATAAAAATTTGATAACAAAATTTTGCAGTCTTAAACTTCAAAATAATTTTTGATTGTCTAGTTGTCAAATTTTTTCTGTTGTGTCAGTTAGGGATAAAAATTAATTTCTACTTATTTTTTCTTGACAACGGTAGCTGGAACGCTACCGAAACGTTGAAATAAAGAATTTAAAAATATTGTGGTTTAATTTCTCAAGAAATTAGAAAAAGAATGAATATTTTATATGTATCTATCCATCCTCCCCAAGTTCCATAAAAATTTCACGGTGGACAATAAGTAACCCTCCTTGGTCCATTATGAGACTTACACATTCTTACGTAGGATCGTCGTTTATAATTAGCAGCATCGCAAATAACAGCCAGTATATGAGCGATTTTTGCTTGGCAACTTGTCTGCACGTGATTCCATATTTCTTGAAGTAGTTTGCAGTATTTTTTTGTTTCTCTTAATATTACAGTTATAGTGTAAATATCTAGACATTTAACTCAGCGAGAGTTACAAGAAGAGCTGGAGAACCTTTTTGATTTCGAGGTTGGGTTAGACAATGGTTTCGTCAATAGTGACTCAGTTGTGAGTGAAACTGAGGAAGTTTTGAACGAATATTAGGTTACTGAAGGTTCACTTGATGACGCTTTCGATGTGGCAGATGAATACCAGGATACACATAAGTCAAAGTCTGGAAGAGTTTATTTAGTCCACTTATCACGAGCTACTCGGCAAGTCCTCGACAAGTCCGTGTAATTCATTATTAAGGCACTGTATGAATTGAAATTTCCTCCATTATACCTCCATTCGTTTGATAAAGCTACTGTGTTAGCGAAGCGCGTCACAACTTTAAGTTGATTATAATGTAGATTTTAACAAATTGAATTGTTTCATTTCATTATTTAAAAATACTAGTTTGCATTGCACTGCTCTTTAAGTATCCGTTAAACTTAATATCATGCTTCAGATTGGGTCGTCCTTAGTTCGACTTAGTTTGAAATCGATCGCGGTTGACAGCTGATTCAACTTGGAAAAGTTTTCTTCATGAATGAAATTTTCAAAGTTGACTTTGATATCTCTGAGATAATAGACTTCCCGAGATACTTTACACTCGATCTGATCATTTCCAGGACATGAAGGAATTTGCATCTTATTAAAGATTTCGAGTTACACACCAATCTCGGTTACGGATATTAGGATTCATAGGGGAAGATTTGGAATTTTGAATTATTTCTCAGTAAAATATCACCCAAATTGAATGGAGAAGCCTAGGATAGTCCAAATGATCAACTATCATCATACAGCGTTGCTGAGATTATCTTTGAAATGAATGAAGGGAACGTTATGAAATTCTAAGTCGATAAATGAGATGTTGTTCTCCATACTTAAGAGAAAATGTATCATTCCGTCCTCATCACAAATAGAGATTACTCAACTCTTTCCGTAAGGAGGAACTACTACGAGTAGATGAATATTGGTACATGGATGGGTCAAAAACACACCTAGATAGTTGTATAGTCTCACAGACCAAGGGTGTACTCCAGGCGAAAGTTTACACCATTTATTTTTGTTTGGGAAGTTTGGAAAAAAACAACATTTTTTTGAATAGCCAAGCAGCTCTATAGAAGGACTCATCAAAGTGTTGCTGGTCTGGGTCCCTGGTCGTTATGGTATGGCAACAAAAAGCCAGGAACAGAGCGTGCTACAGGTTATTTTACCGGAATTTGTTCATTCAAAAGCTTTCATACATCCTTTGAAGATGTCTCCAGTGTCAGACTTTATCAGGCATGTCCTATCCTATATAGTCGTCTAGCAGACCACTGTCGTTTGATACTGCTATACGGTTAGACTCGGGCTTTCGAAAGATCCGAAGTACCGTCTTTGTCTGGAGGATGATGAAACAGCAAATTATATAGTTTGTGTCCCCGCCCCACCGTGGCTTGAATAAGGAATCTCATGTTTGGCAGAGGCCTTTTCATTATCCCTGAGACCTGGAATATTATTATCCTCATAAAATAATCGGCTTTGTTGGGAAGTTGAATTTGTTTGGTGACATATGATAGGTGGGTGCTCTAGCGAGACATAGTGGAGAGTCTAGGCCCACCCACCACGAAGCTAGTCTAACCTAGTTTACTTTCGACTAGTTCCATAAATTTTTTTTGTCATTGTTATTTTTTGATCTTCGAATTGGCGCCTTTCAACCGTTAAGAATTGTATCCACATCTGCCTCATTGAAAGCCTCTTGATTATTCTAATCGCTGCAAATTCTACTTCCTTCACTGTTAGTCTTAAGTACCAAGTGACAAATAAAATAACAATAATAACAATAATAGACAAATAAACATAACCGATTTTTGTGTGCTCCTAATCTGTATGTTTCTATATTGGGGTGACATTCACGAAGACCTAAAAGATCTATTGTGCCCTCTCACTCCTACTTAATTCATGAGGAAGCTCCTTTTGGTCCTATTTTCCTGAGGAATTTTAGGATATCTGCTGGCTTCAACTTAGGAATATGAACCTCTTCTATCCAATAATCTCCTAGGTGTTGTGCAATAGAATTCTAAAATGCTGTGCAATGCGGAAGTATTAAGATGGAAGCTTCTCCTTCCATGCCACAGAATCTACATTCTTCTACCTCTACTATCTCGAGCTTTTTCAGGTGCATGTTCAGGCGGCCATGTTTCGTTAGGATACCTGTTAAACTGAATTTTAGTGCAGTTCTACTTTCACTTGTGCATTCATTTGATCTCAAAGGGGTGTAATCACCCATCAGAATCATTAATTGTCCAAGCCTTACTAGATATTTTCAATGGTCAGATCTTCTCTTTCCTCTAGATTTGCCTACTTCTTCCGATATTACATTGGAGCTGATTCCGGCCTCCAAAAGGACCTATCAAGCCTCCCATCTTTGCTAGTCCATCCGCTAACTCATTTTCTTCTATTCCAGTGTGTCCTGGAATCCACAGTGAGGTGACTTTATTGCTCTCGCTCAGTTCATCTGTATCTGTATCTGTAGAGAAGGGAGGGTGAGTGAAGGCTCAAAGCACTTTGGCCAAATGTGACCCATTGTACATCCTCCCGAGGAGTTGTCCTCCTAGGTCATCGTCCATCCTGTCCTTCTCAGGAAGGTGGACAGGTCACTAGGAGACATCTCCTTTATATCAGCAGGTGTAGGCCAAGACTCACCGAACACACACTCTCTTATTGACGATAACTCCGGAAACTCGCATGAGACATGCCTGACAGTTTCATCTTCCTGTTCACACATCCTGCATAGAGGTGTATCCACTAGCCCCATAGTATGGAGGTGTTTCCTCAGTTGACAGTGGTCAGTCAGAAATCCTACTGTTAAACGTAGGTTTTTCCTGGTCATCGCCAAATATTTCTTCGGCGCCAGCTTCCCAGGGTCGACAAGGCTGATCCTGGCAAGACTGTATCCTTTGTTTCCATCCCATCTCTAAGGGATTGAGAATGGGTGTAACGTTTGGCTAGTTCCACAATTGTCGGAGTCGTTAGGCCGTAGGTGTCACTCGCTCGCTCGCTCGCTCAGTTCATTCAGTATGCCTAGGCATTCCTAATAGTTGGAAATCAACTGATATCAATTATAACCAAAGTTTTTTTATAAGGCTCGCAACATACTCACAAATCCGTCACGATATCAACCAACTATTCATATTAGCTGGAAATAATTGAGCAAACGACTTTCTTCAAGTTTGTTTTTAGGTTCATTCATTCTTCCCCTGCTGCACGTAGGACTAGTTAGTATTAGATATGTTTTATTATGATAAAAGTGGCACTAGCGGCAAGTTTTAGCACGCTAACTCATCTAAATGCCGTGTCATAAATAATACGGTTGAGGTTCTTTGGATACATATTCGTGACTGGAATGATTGACCTCGACGTTAATTAGCTATAAATCAAAGTGTGGGCAGTACGGGGGATGAACGGCAAATTTGCAAGGTTTGATATTTTTTCAGTCAATAAAACTTGAGAAGAGGATCAATTTACCTTGAGTAACTATAAACAAAAATATTTTTCGAGAAATGCACGTAATTTCTTAAATGAAGTGATATAATATGGCTCGGGTACTAGCGGCAATTCTACCAATAAAACTTCTCGTGAAAAAAGTCCTAGATAGGATCAGCGCAAAAAGGAAATTTTTGGAAACAGATTAGCAGTTTTAGAAAATACCAACTGAAACGGAGAATCAATCAAATGAATTTCTCTTAAGAATTTCATCATATGTCCTTGACATGGAAATGTTAACAAATAAATTTTACTTTTAAAAAAGTGTTATTTTCCACAGACTTTTGTTAAACGGTCATAAGAGCTCGTTGAACAGTTATTATCATCTTTGAACATTTTCATTTCCCAATTTCTTTAAATGTATCTGCCCTATTACTCTAATTTGTTTTGAGCTTTTGAAAAATCGGATACAACGATGTAGTATAGGTGATTTTTAAAAAAAAAACCTGCTACGGCTAATGATAAAAAATGGGATTTTTGGTTTTCATTGTGAAACTCTGGAGATAAGACACATTCCAGACTTGTTTTGGTACCATTTCATTGGTCTCCTGGGAAAATAACTTCACTTAACTCTACTTCTACGGTCTCCAAGATTGCAATGTTGGTACAGTTTAAAATGTTGATATTTTTCATACTAGGCAAAAGTCTCACATTTGTTTACAGTAAATTTGAATCATAAAACAAGGAATGTGTTACTATCCATCGTTTGAGATTATCGATTAATATGTTTTCATCAATGAATAAAGACTCCTTCTTATATTTCATATAAATTATTATGGAACATTCTACTGAAAAAAAAGTAACAGAATGCTTATTTCAAAAACGATCCCTTAGTACAGTGGGACAGTAATGAGACATTGTGAAAACCTAGAACATAAGTACCTACCTACTTTCTTATGAATTCATTAATGTTATGAAATTAATTTGCACAAACATCACACTTAAGAAAGTCGATATTCCCTTGAGAAGTGCAATATGTGCATGCAACATGATCCCATCCTCCGCATACTGTGTGCATTGTACCCAATCTTGGTTGAAATACTCGTCACAAATATTGCTCTTGATAAGAAAGTTCTGGGTAGCATTTTTTTGGAGAATTTTTCTTTCTCTTCCCATGTCACCTCCAAAGATTAAAGGGTTTTCTACTATTAGTCTACTAATCGAGAGGTTCTCTATTTGTTTCCCGACTGGGTGCTTCGACGTGTAATTCAGACAAAAATCAAATCCTCTGTGGTGCTAATTTCCGCCGTTGCCCACTCACCCAAACCCCAAACAATTTCTTGAAAATTTCGAGGGACACAGTCACTCTCGTCTTCTTCAGGCAACAACTTGAAGCATTGAAAGCATAGTTTTCATGTTGCCAAGTGTGTCTAGATTGAAGATACCTTCAGTGTCCGGTACCACAATACTTCCCTCTATCTACACCTATCCGTTAAACTTATTTTTGAATTTCCTGCGTATCCGATTAATTACATAATTATTGCTGGCAAAATAGCCGTGAAATTCAGCTGAAACAAGCTTCGCTAATTGAAAAATTACTATTCGTAGAGGCAGCAACCATAAAACTCTGTATAAAGGTAACACGCATTAAGAAAACCTCTTATACAGGCCGACGCTTAATTGAAAAGTATGTGCAAATTAAAAAGTTTTTGTCGTACATTTATTTCGTGTGATGTTATCACGAGAAAACTTTTAGTCGTACTTTCAGTATCATTTTAACTAGAGGTTAGCATACTTTTTTTTCTCATTATACCTTAGTTGAAAGTCAATCTTAACAAGCCTACTTATCAATGTACCGAAAATGAGATTTGAATTATTATTGTTTTACACTATATAATATTATATAATTTTATATAATATTTTAGATAAAATAGTAATACATTCACAGGGTGTAACAAAAAGGCAGGTCATAAATCATACAACATATTCTGGGGCTAAAAATAACTCGTTCCAACCCAAGTTACCCTAGTACAAGTGCATGCAAAAAAAGTTACAGCCCTTAGAATCCTTGAGGCAGCAATTAGATATCGTCAGAAGCCATTGCTTTTCCAGAATATTCGGTTTTCGTTAGTAAAACGGTGCCTACTGTGTATTCAAGAAAATGGGGGTCATTCCGAACATCTAATAAAAATTACACATTTGTAAATAAATAAGATTCAATCAAAAATTTGGGTCCCTCGAAAAACTTGGAAATTCATTGACTTCAATTTTTGTTACTCGAAATTTTTGAAGTATAATGAAAAATAGGCCGTATCTCGATAAAAGCTGATAATTGTAAGAAGTACTAGGGGGCAAGAAAGTTTCGAAAATAATGTGTTTGAATAATGGTGCCACAATAAGCATTAAACTGTGACGTACACAAAAATTTTGGGGGGGTTTAGGGGATGGATCTAACTTCCATAAGTTTTTAACGGGGTGCAATAATTCCTTAATTTTTTTTATGCTCTAATCATAAGAAAAGTGGCTTTCATTATAATATGTCTAACAACTGTCGAAATATTTGAAAAAATCAATTCTAATTTGGTAACTTCGAAGGGTTGTAACTTTTTTCGCATGCACATCATTATACTGGGGTAACTTGGGTTGGATCGAGTTATTTTCAGCCCCAGAATATGTGGTATGATTTATGACCTATCTTTTTGTTACAACCTGTATACATTAAGGGATGTAAGTATAACATTGACTATAAAGTCGAGAACGAGTTTGCGTCCGAGAGACAGCGAGGGCTGGCAATAACGTTACAATACGCGTATCAGACAAGTAAGTCAACAGACTTAGCAATAGGCTATCAACAAAATCCCCGGAGGACAAATGAATAGCCAACTTTTGTATACACTAAAGGCGCTTTCAATAATTATTCAGAGGCTAGCTTGCGTGGCTTTCACGGGAGCTATAAGGACAACCCCAACAGTTGCATTACAAGTCCTGCTGGTCCTGTCGCCACTTCATGTCCACATATAAAGCGAGGCCAGGTCAATCACTAATAGATTGACCAGAGGGCAAGAACCAATTAGTAGACAACACGGTTGGGTGTATAACGAGCTATACAAAGAGTTGGAGATCGACTCCATAATGGGATTACCATCTGGCGAGATGATTCCCAAGTATAGTTTCGGAAAAAACTCCAAAACAGGCAGAGAAGCATAGAAGGCAGGACTACCAATTGATGCAAAAATATCCTTCTACACAGATGGCTCAAAAAAACGCGAAAGCCATGCCAAAGATAAGGATCTCACAAAGCTTAGGTATTTGACAATATTCCAGGCAGAAGCTGCAGCAATTCCATACAGATAAATTCCATACATGTTTGAGACTACTTGGAGTTGCTACAACAGCTGGGCAGTCATAATAGATGGTCCTTAGCCTGGGTACCAGGCCACAGAGATCACAAGGCAATGGAGAGGCAGACTCACTAGCCCGAGAAGGGTCACGTTGTGAATATCTTGGCACAAATCCATTCTGTGACATAGCGGAAGCGCTTCAAGAAACAAATAGCAGTACTAGAGCTAAAAAGCAATCTCAAGAATGGTGAAACAAGGCGTTAGGAGTGAGACAGATCAAAGAGTCAACCCTCGCCAAAATTCAAAGAGTATCTACTTAGCCAGAATAGAAAAACAATCAGGTCCCTGGTTGGGCAACCATTTGCAGGTTTTGCCAAGAAGATGAGGAAATCCCGGGACACATATTGTGCTATTGCGAGGGCCTGAGTAGGTTGAGGTTTTCAATTATAGGGAAGGAAAAAACCACTACCCTCCCAGTAAATGGAGGACATGGGGTTCGCCATCAAAAGTCTAGTAATAAGGACAGGTCTTGACAAGGTTCTCTAAAATAACAGAAGTGCGCACACAATAGATCTGCAAAGATCGTAGTGGAGAGGCTCTTAAAAGCACATAGCCCAATATTTATCCTATTTTATGCCAATTCAAGCTGATAGCTTATTTTCAAAAATTGAGTGTGATTGAAATTATTTATTTGTATGGATATAAAATGATCAGAAAATATCACCTGTCTGTCACTGCTGCCAGAAGAATCAAGGAAAAGGTATGAAGCAACGTATCAATACTTCAAGATACTGCAGTTTCGGAAACCGTGCTTTGGCGTAATCCCACGAAAATCTGTCTATCTTCATCAGGAATATAACGTGAATATTCCATGTGAATCCCACCCTTTTTGTAAGGGAAATATTCCCAAGTATCCCAACTTCAAGCATTTTTTAAAAGAAGAAATGTCGAAAATAAACCCAAAAATTCTAATGTGTTTGAAAGGGAAGATGTGAATAAGTTTCTGTTTGAAGCCACCGACAATATTTATTCAATGGAAAAGGTTATAGGTAATGATAATGGGAATTGCTGAAGCGTGCCGTTCTAGTGTGCAATGGAAATGGACAATGTTGAATCAAGGCATGCAATTATAATTGTTATTATTCCTGATTCCAAGTTCGTATCAGGATATTAATCCTCAACCAACCAGGTGGTTTCATAATCGGAATTGAATATAAACATGATAATCGCAGTTCAAATCATTCGAACCGGAACTTCCGTTTAGAAGTTACGACGGATATGGAAATACAAAAGAGGAAGAAATTAGATAGTGGTATTACTGAGCGAATACTTGGCATGGAATTTTTTCTTCGTTAGTTTTCCCGGTGCAAAGTCAGAGTGGGTCGCTGGTAAGAGTCTTAGACAAAAATTCCGACAAAAATAACTGATAATTGTCTCAATTTGCTCACATCATAATTCAGGAAAGTTTTATAATTATAATGAGTTTGGTTGCATATATTCACGAAGTTTTCGGTATTAGAACCTAGGTAGACACTTTTGCGAAGTTTGGAAACTTTTATTATTATTTAAGATTCGTGGGATGGGCTTCGACACTTATAATATATTACACGGAAATATATACTCCATTTTCTCAATATGGGATTACCTGCTGCGTCGAATCTCTTCATTTTCCAACATTTTTCCACGCTGGAGCACAAAACAGTCTAACCTATAGAAGTGAAAGTCCAATAGGATTACCTAAAATGAAAACATGAGGTGCCAAACCCATCCACTTGAAGCGCTAGTTGCAATTGAGTTGTCGAAATAGGCAAGACAGCTGAGGCCGAAAAACAGACTAAGGGAAGAAGAATTTCAGCGATCGCAGTGGATGGGTTCAGAACTATTTCATGACGCTTTTTTTAATGGAAGTTTGTTTTTGAATGACTAATGCCCGATTTCACTTACCATTTCCTAAAGTCAGGTAATACCTAAAACGAATTTAGGAATTCCTAGATGCAATTTACATTTTACCACGCGCTAAGTTATGCCTAAGAGTGATAATATTACGGATTTCCTATCACTTTTTGATCAATCCTAGAAGGATTGTAGGAACAGCTTTGCGAGTGAGGCCTCTTTTTGTCCCAATAACAATATATTGTGGTTCAAAATATCTGTTGCAAACTTTGTAGGATTTATAAATCTGTTCAGCGCCTAATTCCTTCAGTTTTGAATTGAGAATAAAGGCAACCCATTCATTCAACAACAAAGGGTCATGTTTGGGAAACCTATGTCGTTTTGATGTAATGTCTGTACACCCACGAACGCAACACTTCACACCAACATTATGAATATTATGAATTATTACACTTGATAAGACTTACAGTACCTAATTAAAACACAAATAACAGCAGCAAATGGCAAAAGAAAACAATCTATGAAAGGCAATGATGACAACATGGTGACAACTATATGACAGCTTTGATGAATTTTAAAATCTTTTCTTCTTTTCGTGCTAAAGGCCTTAGCTGCCAGGCCTGTTTCGACAACTCAATTGCAACTAGCGCTTCAGGTGGATGGGTTTGAAACCTATTTTTATATTCAAGGTCATCCTATAAACTTTCACTTCTATAGGTTAGACTGTTTTGTGTGTATCGGTATGCTAACAGCAGCCATCGGTTGCGCGGCCGACGGGACTAATATAACTCTATTCTGTATGCCACGGTTTTCGACGCTCGGAATTGCAACCAAAAATCATCGGCATAGAAGTGACGTCACTCGATTCGGTACATGTGGCCAATGAGCGAAGAGGGAAACTGTCAAATTTGTAAACTAACTAAAGTGCACGTTAAAGATTAGAGTAAATTATCCCTTGTGATATTACCCAATAAGGGATAAAGAAGAAGGAGATTGGAGGTTATATTTTGGTTTCGTTGGAGGGTATTGGAGGGTAGGGTCTTATAATTAGATAATAGATAGTGATAGTGACATATCTTTTATCTGTTTTAATGAACGATACAATTCATGTTTATATTAACATTAACAACCTCAAAAACTCGAAATTCAAAGTCAACTAGCATTGAAGAATTGATCTGGCGTTAACATTTATATCTCTTTTTTTCAAGTCTCAAAGATAGGATAAGTACAGATATTAATTATTTTATAGGAGTTTCTTGTTCTATCAAATCTAAGCGTTATAATACCGCTCAGAGGAATCATTTGATTCAGTTCAAGGAGAGCCATTCAAATTCAGCTGCAGGGAAATGTTGTGGAAAAGATGGGAAGGACTTATAAAACACTAGATTAGTCACTATACATAATATAGTTACTCTTCAAATATTAAAAAGTCACTTAAATAATCCGCAATTCCATCCAAACATCAACAAATAATGAAAATTTCCTTTTAACGAAAATCGATAACTGTTACCGTAGGGCTCATTAGATCACGGTAGACATACCGATTCTCATCGACTCGAATTCGCGATATCGGTCGGTGAAAAGGTATACAGAATACCGCACATGCGACTTACCGACGGCTGTCGATAACTGAGTCTTACCGATACCGATTTCTCTCCGAAACGAGTTACAGAATAGCGCTCCTGGTATTTTGTTGGGTTTGTTGCAAATTTATTACATATATTTTTCATTCTCCACTCGGTGTCTTGGATCTCCTCTTTCTAATGAAAATTCATAATCAAATAATATATATTTATGAACAGTTATGACCTCACGAGCTATTCGATTGAATTGATACACAAATTCATCCAATCACATGGAAAAGCCTGGTGCTCAAAGATGGGTATTTTCATCTTTGAGCACCAGGCTTTTCCATGTGTTTGAATGAATTTGTGTATCAATTCAATCGAATTTATGACCAGTTGAGGTTCTAAGTTCTAAGCACCTCATTATTTCGGCTTTTTGTGGACTTCTTTGTACTGTTTATGTGAACAGAGCGGTTATCCTTGGCAAGTATTTTTTGACAACTATTTTTATTAATAAGTTTCTCAATAACATCATAACATTCAACATAATTACTATCTAGGACCATTATATAACAATCCTTAGCACAGTTTTTTCACAAGATCCTTTCCAGAGAAACGCTATCTCTGGAGTTTTGGTCACAGAATTTTATATCTTCGGAGATTCAGAGATTCCCATTCCAAATAAGGCTACTTTCCTTCCTCCCATTTACAACCGATAAATATATTTATCTCTATATATGTCTATGGTAGTCGTGTGCTTTCTCAGGGTGCAGTAATCGGTAAGGTGTGATCCAGTCTCTTTTTATCACTTCTACTTCGGTTCAATATTTCGATGGTCAGCGACTTAAATGAATTGATTCACCATGCTCCTGCTTAAGCAAGTGGCGAATGTTTTCTTTGAATTTCCCGATATATAAAAAATGGTCTCATTGCGGAAAATGTACCTCATTCTGCCATAATCATCATTTAAATTTGATTCGATATTGCTTCAATAAGTTGATTGTATGGAACGGGTAGGTTCATCCTGCTTTTTTGGTGTAAAATTTATTGTTTTTGATAATTCTGCCTGTTAAGCAAAATTGTTGAAATTACTGAATGTGGGTAGTTTAATTCCATAGTCGTGTAATGATGAAAAGTCTCTCCCGACGCCCCTTTCACTCGCTTGTTTCATGCTTTCATCAATTGGTTTATATATATCGGAGTACAGTGTCCAACGGTAGACTGGTACAGGGTTTTGAGTGACACTGAATATTTTTATAACATATCTAATAACTTGAACAATTGCAATGCATATTCTTGTATATATATTTTATATCGGCAATAGACTTGAACGTGATTATATACTAATCGCTCACAGACAATGTAATTACCTAGACGACTTCATAATTATCTGCTGCAAATTGGATTGAACGGATAATTAGTGCTACATTAGCGTCAACGTGAAAAGTAAAACTTGTGAATGTGAACGTTATTGCAATTAGTCAGAGAATCAAAGGTTTCTGTGAATTCAGTCCATACTTATATTCTCCTGAGAAGTACGGTAATTCAATTTCAGTATTGCAGGCCAACCCCGAAGAACGAGCCAACAAGACACTGGAAACGATGATAGCACAATTGTGTGAAAGTGATCACCGTAAATGGGACCTACATGTGCCAGAACTGTTATTGGCTATCAACACCGCCCGTCAGGAATCCACCGGACACTCACCCGCCTTCCTAAATTTTGGAAGAGAATAAGAAGTTCCGAAAGCGATCTATCGTACCATTACTGCGACCGACGAGGAGATCGAAGACGCTACTCAAACAGAGAACGCACAACATACCGATCGATTGCGGCGTTTGAAAGAAACATTTGAAATGGTGAAGCTAAACCTTGCCAGAGCTTTTACTACCCAAAGTCGCAATTATAATCTCCGCCGCCGAGAATGGCGTTGTCACATAGGAGATCAGGTTATGAAGCGCGAACACCCCCTGTCCGCCGCAGTCAAAGGATTCGTGGCAAAACTCGCTCCGAAATACTCCGGTCCGTATATCGTCACCCGTGTACTCTCACCGGTTGTTTATAACCTTAAAAACCGAGCCGGCAAAAAGCTCTCCCGTATCCACGTCAAAGATCTACGATCGGCCTACACATCCGAATTTCTATAAGTCACAATGTATTCCGGAACAAGAAGAGAGACATAATGTCCAGAAGAAGGCGCCCAGGAACTTGTCATCTCATCTGCAGTTGCCCCAACCAGCATCCAGCGTGCCCCGACTGTGGATGTCAGGACATTTTTTGGAGGGACAAGCATTAAGAAGACCTGCTACGGACCGACGCCGAAGAAGCATTATTTCTAGCTTAGGTTTTTATTGTAGATTTATCCGAATATTGTAACAGGTGTACCTACCTCCAATGAAGGAGTTATATCAGGTAAAAGGTGTAGGCGATAGGGTTAGGTAGATTGTGAAAAAAATAGGTTTATATTTTTTTTCCCGAAGTGGGAAGGGTGTGTAACGAAGTTACTAATTTTCCGATTTTTGCAAAAGCAGCAATTATTCCGGTTTTATATTCAAACTTGTATTTCGGTTATTTTCCAACGTGAAAATGTAATCCTTTTTCATATGTGATCAGGAATATAGTCCGGTTTTAAAATAATATTTAATTCTTCCGCGATATTAGTTTTTACAAAGATTGTATCAACTCCGCGCGTCGATGAAACTCTGAAGGCTCTGTAGGCCGGCCAACCGCACCAAATAATACACCGACGTGTACTTTGCTGGTAGCACTAAAAGGCATGCTACGGAAACGAAAAGTCAGTTAGTCCGCAGACCTGGCAGAGGCTAGAGGTTGAATTAGGAACCACCAGCAGGTATAGATAAGTACCGAAATTTCGGAGAGAGATCAAATTCCATTATGCCAACTATACAAATAATAACACAAATTATTCCACACCATGATTTATTTCACAAAATACTGTGCAGGAAACCTTCAGCTAATATCCAAGACATTCCAAAAGAGCAGAAGTAATGGTTAAACATGCCATCAACAATATACTTTTTAAAACAGATCTGGCAGACTATGACAGGATGTCTTCTGGTAGCTCTTTCCAGCAACATAGTCCGGTTAGTCCCTCTTTTTCCAGTCCTACAACAAGTCAAGATACGTCTTGTCCGGAGCCTCCGGCAACTGATGATATTTGTTAAGATCCTATGGATACATACAGAGGTCAGCAAAACTCCGGGACCGGACAAATATCGCAGAAAAAATAAATTTTCCGGAAAATCTTTTTATAACACAAATTTCATTCCACCTACGATTTGGAAATATTTTGAAACATACAGGGTGTTCCATTTTCTGATTGCTCCTAAAAAATATGATACTCCTTGATAATGGTTCCCCATACCTAAATACAGAGGGCTCCGAGTTATGCTGACTTTTTTAAAAATGTGAACATGTCGAAAAAAATTAATAACTCATTGATATAACAAATTCTAGCAAATTTTATCTTACATCTAAATAGTTGGATATTCGTTGAATGTATTCCACGATTGAGTACTGAATATTTCTTTACAGGGTGTTCAGAATTTTCAGTTTCATTATTAGATCATTCAATGTGCAGTATCAGGATTATTTTAAAAGGAACACCATGTATTTTAATTATCCATCATATTCAAAAAATGTCGTCTCTCGAATGGTATGAGGGGTATCATACTTTTCGTACAATTTACAATTTTCTTAAATTGTATGGTGAATCGATTTTTAATATCTGCAACTCTCTCTTAAATTTCAAACTAATTATCTTAACATAATTGTTGTAAGAAGCTGAATAAATCACGTTTTGAGCCCTCAGAATATATAGGGTTCTGCTATCCTATTCCGAGTGGTTGAAAAGATATAGCCACTTTCACAGAAAAATCAGTATCCACTTGGACATTTTATAAAATAACATATGTGGCAGAAAGACCTCGGTCGTTAGTCATTTGGGTAACCAATAAAGATAATCTCCTCCTCCAAAAAGTTTATTACTTTTAGTTGTTATTTCCGTTTTCATTCATGTTGTATTTCAGTGTTCTGAATAATAATATTTGAACCAATATTCAACATAACTCTCGTATTGTGTGGAACTTTTTAGTTTTTTATTAAATCAGAAAATGTTTCTAAGTGGATGGTGATTTTTCTGGGAGAGTGGCTATATCTTTTTAACCACTCGGTATAGGATAGCAGAATCCTATATTTTCTGAAGGCTTAAAACGGGATCTATTAAGTTTCTTACAACTATGCCAAGATCATGAGTTTGAAATTTAGAGAGTGTTGCAAAAGTTTTAAAATCGATTTAGTATAAAATTTAAGAAAATTGTAAATTGCACGGAAAGTATAATACCTAGGTATAGGACACCCTCACACCATTCGAAAGAGGACATTTTTTTGTATATGATGAATAATTAAAATACAGGGTATTCCATTTAAAATAAGCATGATATTGCATATTGAATGATCTAATAATGAAACTGGAAATTTTGAATACCCTGTGAAGAGGTATTTAGTACTCAATCATGGAATACACTCCACAAATGTCCAACTATTTAGATGTAAGAGGAAATTTGCTAGAATTTGCTATACCAATAAGTTACTAATTTTTTTCGAAATGTTCACAAACTTCACATGCGTGCGTTAATAATGTCCATATCCCACTAATTACGTAAATAACTATTTCCTACGACCACATAGGAAAGTTACATAAATCGCACTTCTATGGAAAGTGACCTTTATTCATACGCGTACGGAAAAAAATCTTATCCGTACGTGTGCGGATAAAAAAGCTGTCAAATTGAATGTTGGAATGCTAGTCTTTTTACTCCGCAAATTAATATGTATATGTGAAATGCTTATTTCCTAAGTTGATTTGTCCATATAATAATATAATATAATCTATTTATTTCATTTAAAATTAAAAAAAAAAAATACCGAGCCCGGACTCGAACCACCCTACTGCTTGTCAAAATTGAGCCCACGGATGCCTAGACCGCTCGGCCATCCCACTGTTGTAGCTTATGGTTCTTGTCCAAAATACTAATAAGCGCTAAGGAAATATACACAACAGTTTATTTATTCTCCAAAATAAAATGTGTTTATATCGACATTTATTGGACTTTCATGTTATTAAAACAATAAATATCCGTTTTCAATTATTTGAACAATGAATCCTTAAAATATAAAGTATTTACAAATAAATACACATATGTAAAACCTCTCACATCTACATAAAAAAGCAAGATTATACATGCCTAATTTGGTAAAAGTATATCGCGTGGTCGTAGGAAAAATAGTGTACATAACTTGTGCGAAAGTAATTTTTCACACTCGTGGGATTGTCTCACTCGGCTGCGCTCGTGAGACAATACTTCCCACTCGTGTGAAAAATGTCACTTTCCGCACACGTTACGTAATATACTATTACCTAACTAGTGCGTAAAGTGATACTTTTCCGCACGCTATTGCAGATGGTCTAGCGACGGCTTAGCGGAGTTCGGCCAGCAATAACGTTTGGAAAAGTCACTCTACGCACGTGTTAGGTACACTTTTTTTTCTACTAGCATGTGGAAAAAAAACCCAAAAGGTAACATGAGGAAACATTTGTTATTGAATAACACATTTATTATTATTATTCGACATTCATTTGATGAGGCCATTGAAAAATTATTGATAATATACGTTCCCTTTCATTGAAATTGGAGCAGAGTTCTGATAAATTTCTCAATTTTCCACTCATTTGGTAAACTACAACCATACAAATATATTTTTCAAATATTCAAATGTCCGTACACTCCCCAAAAACTCCACAAATTTCCTTTTCCTACGATCACATAGGAAAGTGACATATATCACACTGTCTAGTTCTATGAAAAGTGGCCTTGATTCATACGCGTACGGAAAAAAGCTGTCAAATTGAATGTTGCAATGCTGGTCTATTTACCCCGCAAATTTATGTATGTATATGTCAGATGCGTATTTCCTCAGTTGATTTGGCGATATAATAATAGTATTACTTTCAATTTTCACAGTGATTCAAATGAATAATTGATTTTGAATCGCAATATTCATGTAAGAAAAACAGTTTTATTTCTGATGCTCTGTTTCCAATTGCTGTTGGTTGTTAAAATAAATGTTCGTAATATTTTGTGTACCATTATTTATTTTAACTTTTTCATGAAGGCACTCTATTACTCTACTTTACGCACGGTAGTAGAAAAATAGGGATTTGGTTTGATTTCATTACTTCACCTTCATGTGCTCACGCAACGTATTCCTTTGAAACTTTGAAAAGATTCTGGAGACTTGTATAGGAATCCCCTGTTGATAGAAATCTCAATTTTATAAGTAGGCGCTCTTTAACAGGTATGGCCTTTCATAACACTGTATCTTTTTTTCATTATTGCGGGACCTGTTACACTTGAGAGATATTCAAAGTCTTCTAATGACATACGAACAAAGTTTTTGAATTGTCCCGTATTAGGTTCTAAATCAAAATTTACCAAAAACATGTAACTCATTTCATTTGTCAAGTTCTTCTTTTAAATAAATACGTCATCCACCATCTTCTATCTCTCTTCTATTTTTTCTTTTTCAATGAACACCTTATAACCACAGACGCCGCACCAATCATAATAAACTCTTCGGACATTTCTGATACGAATGGATAGAGCGCCTTGAGCAAACATCCATATGCAGCAAATTTTAGTTTCAACGAATGCTTTCAGCGTGAATGGCTTGAGTACGCATGCATGTGCATAGCTTCTCACCGCATGCGTATGCAAGTGGGTACGCACCTTTACACTTATAACTATAAAATTCACATCCACTGCTTGTATGACATGATTTTGCCCAATTTTGAACAAACATTAACAGGACCAGAACTTTCTTCATTCCAATCCTATTTTCACTCTGAAACCACATTTCTCCTCACCGCATTTGCTTCATAAATTTCTCAGAAACGTTCAAAATTGATTGTAATAAAAACCCTTAACAAGCAGAGGGTGGAACAATGACACAGTATCTACATAATATTCTGGTTCAAAATTTATTATTTAATTCAATATTTGTTTGAAAAATGAAACTGTGTTGTTTTGTCAATACAAATTACTTCGAGCTCACAACATTAACCATCTGGAAACGTGAGCGATAAAACTGGGTATATTTTCATTGAAGTGAATGAGTTGATGGCTAATTATTGGAACTTTTGAATACCGCAGTGATTGAAAATAACCTTATTTCATTAGTGTATCAGCATTATTTCTACAAGAATTCACAGTTAGTGGAAGTCTTCAGTTTTCGTTTCCCCTATTTTTATCTTCTACTTGTACTTGTTTATTGATTAATTGATTGATCAGTTTGCCATAACCAGTTTAAGGCTTCCTAGTTCTTGGCTCCTCAGTCTTTGGGCTGTTTGTTCTCTTGGCTGCAACGTTCATGTGAGGAGACCAGTAGTATTTATCCTGCTTACCAATGCCTCACATTCGAAGATAATGTATTTTTTCCTTTTCCATATATATACTTACATTTATGATCCCTGTTCATAGACATATTTGTGCAAAATCTCGAAGCGCGTGAAATTTACATTATAAATTGACATCGAGGGGTAAACCGCGAGACCAATGTGGTATACAGACCTGGACCAATGCGGACAAATTGAGACCAATGAAGGACCAATTGGAACCAATGAAAAACAAGACCAATTAAGAACCCATTGAGACCAATGAGGAACCAATTAAGACCAATGAAGGACCAATGCAGAACCAATAAAAACCAATTAAGGACCAAAGGAATATAAGACTAGCGCATACTCGACTGCTCGACCAGTCGATGCGGTGTCAGAGTTGCCAGACTGAATGCTTCAACACCATTTGGGCTCTTGTTAATTCTTAGTTGACGATGGTACAACATAATGAAGTTACAGCCACAGACGACGAAATACCCGATGAAGTACTGGATGTAAAAATCTCAGAAGAAACAGATAATGAAAGAGAAATGGATGAAAACCAACCTTTAGATCAGATATATACGATCAGCTTTAATGATGTCAACAATGTTTCCGCTTTAGTTTTTGATTCGGTTATTGATGAAGTTCCGAGTGATGCTCCGATCGAAGGTCTCAATAATGTCAATGAAAATTCTCTTAACCTAAGTGTCCTAAAAAACTTAATATGAGAGATTATTCTGACCGAATTGAAGAAGGCACTTTATCTGGAAAATTGTATTAGAACGGATCTTGCAGGTGGAACAGTAATAATAAGAGAGTCATCATTTTGTTGGATTCTTGACGAATCAAATGGCAAAGTCACCACCGATAAGCTTGGCACATCTATCAATATCTCGATTGCTTCCAACAAGAGTGTGAAAACTAGAGCCCGAAGTGGTGTACAAAGTAAAGCAAAGAAAAATCTGAAAGTTCTGGAAAAACTAATGTGGAAACAAAAAAAAAAGCTTCGAAAAAAGCGGAGAAGAGCAACTAGTTTTAGCGATAACGGGGGGCTGGAAGACAGTGAAATATATATTCCACCTATACGAGAACTCAAATGAATAAGAGGTGTACGGGGATTATTCAGACGATGTCCTCGATGATAATCTGAGTAATGCAATTATGGCCAATGAAGAACCAATTATGACCAATGGAGGACCAATTATGACCAATGGAGGACCACTTATGACCAATGAAGAACCAATTATGACCAATGGAGGACCAATTATGGCAAATGAAGGATCAATAGAGACAAATTTGTGGACCAATGGGACAATTAAAGACCAATGTCCAATGGGGTGTACACAATTTTTGGTCGCGGTTTACCCCTCGATTGACGTTCTTCAACGTGAGAAGAAAATTCCCTACTTCCAACCATCTTCTGGTGACAGCCCAAGCAACCCCATTTTTGTGATTGTTGACATACCATCTAAACGTGCACTGGCGCTTTAGCGAGATGAGGTGGAGTACTATTCTGTTGAAACTTTTTTCTACGACCTGAAGTGTTAAGCAATTTAAAATGACGTGTACATTTTTTGCGATGAAAAAATTTGAAAACACTGGTGTTGTCGTCGACACTCAATGATAATTCTTTCTGTATGAAATATTGTTATTTGGAAAATTGTAATTTGAGATCAGGGTTTTTTCAAAATATTAGTTAATGATTAATTTATGCTTAGCTTCATAGTCGCACTGTATATATTATTAATTCTCACAGAACATGTCAAAATAAATTGAGTGAATATAAATAAAAATGATAAACGACTTACCCTTGAACAGCACCTTATTGAAGACACTCGTGATGATTCGCAGCTCGGGATTTGGCATGTCACCAATCTGTAACCGTGACAAGAATACATTTAGCATATTATTCAAGAATATAAATATAGATGGGCCTCCCGACCCTTACTTAGCCCATCCCTTTCGCGTGACGGAAAATCACTCCTATTTTTTTGCCTTCTCACACATGCCACACACGCACACTTGGACATTCCGACAAAAAGTTTTCATTTGCATTCTACAACCAGGCTACAGATTACGGATTTTCATTACAGGAAAGGGTTTTCCG
>CAJUYG010002205.1:15767-52929 GCA_910591675.1 Galerucella calmariensis | reverse complement strand
ACACTCTATAACGTTTTTATACTTAGCAACTAGAGAAATCAGCGTCGTTTCTTCAGATGCACTGAAATTTGGAGTACGCTTGTTTTCTTTATCTGCCATCTTTTCACTTCAAAGAGAACACACTTAACGCCAAGCACGCTTTTGATCATTGACTGTCATTGTATAACGATTCCACAGTATACAAAAACTGTGACGATTTTTCAAGTTAGTACCAACAATATTGATAAAAATGCTCGAATGTTACTAGAGATTCGGATAACCAACATGAAAATATCAACTTGACTGTGGTTCAACTGACCACAACACGAACACCTTTCGTACAACGATTGATTGATTTGACTATGGTCAACATGTGAACCTGGTTCAGTTGATCAATTGGTTAACTACGTTACATACAACTGGCCCTTGTAACGTAGTTAACCAATTGATCAACTGAACCAGGTTCGAATGTTGACCATAGTCAAATCAATCAATCGTTGTACGAAAGATGTTCGTGTTGTGATCAGTTGAACCATAGTCAAATTAATATTTTTATGTTGGTTATCCGAATCTCTAGTAATATTCGAGAATATTATCAATATTGTTGGTACTAACTTGAAAAATCGTCACAGTTTTTGTATACTGTGAAATCGTTAATCAATGACAGTCAATGATCAAAAGCGTGCTTGGCGTTAAATATCATTTTGTGTGTTCTCTTGGAAGTGGAAAGATGGCAGATAAAGGAAACAAGCTTAGGTACTCCAAATTTCAGTGCCTCTGAAGAATCGTTGCTGATTTCTCTAGTTGCTAAGTATACAAACGTTATAGAGTGTAAGAAAACGGATGCAGAAAGTTCTCGGCATAAGAAAAATTTAAGAAAAATTTGTGGCTTCAGTAGTTGGCTGAAGAATTCAATTTCATCAGTGCAACTACACACCGAACAAGTGACGTGCTGTTAAATAAATATAGTAATATTAAAAAAAGAGTCAAGAAAAAGTATGCTGACGAAAAATGTTATGATCAAGGCACTGGCGGTGGTCCAATAAAAAAATTAAATTGCAGTGCCTTTTGATATTCTAAATCTTTTAAAAAACTCATTTTCCGTCCACTCTTCAAAATGATTTTTTCTTGCTCGAAATATGCAAGCGTTTCTCCTTAAACCTAAAATCCAGCATAAAATTTCAATAAGGTATAAAAGTCGTATACAAATAAGTGAATAAACCTTCTTCTACTCATCTTATCATTTCTAGAAAATCCTCATTATCCGTTAACTCTTCAAAATAACCCACGTTTTCCATTGTAAACAATAAAAAGTTGTAAAATTATAGGTTATATAACAGTCAATTATAAGTTATGTCACATCAGAATTTGGAGTTTATTCCATGAACTTTAGGAAAACCACCATTTTTGGTGGTTCAGTAAATTGCATAGTTAACTCATGAGTTAACCAAAATAATTCTTGACTACGTTTCGTACAACACTTTAATAGCTATGATCGTGGGTTAACCATAGACATTAGGTTAACTATGCTCCATACAACTGGCCCTTACAGAGATAAAAATGGTCTATAGAGCTCATATGGTTGAAATAACCCTTCTTGGTGTGCGTCATCGATTATTAATGTCCTTCCAACACATTACGTAGGAAGAAATGGAAAAAAGGCAGGTCTGTGATTAATCTTCATCAAAATGTCACAATAATGTACCGTTTAAATTCATAACTAACGTTATATCAATCTTTGACATGAAAAATTTGATAAATTGATGTTTAGAATACGCGCAAACGCGATCTATCAATCGTGAGAAATTACTAATTCAAACTAGAATGCAGACCTACCTTTCGTAGCGGCAACGTGTCTTACGTCTTTTTCTAATGTCCCACTGACAGTTCTCGTCAGGTCTGTACCTACTTTGTTGTTTACGGTCAATTATTATTTATAAAAAGTGAATATTATTCTTAGGGCCAGTTTTTCTTGGAGTAGGAATTGCTATACCGGTGTAAAAAAGCATCGTAAAACCAACTAGTTTTATTCTTGGTATAAATTCTGGTATAACTTTATTCCCAGAATAACTATACCTAGTATAAATCTCTCTTGTAAAACCGGCCCTTATTGTTATATTTATTTAAATATTACAAAAATATGCATAGATACACGGAAAAACTCCAGCATTTTGAAAGTTCTCAAGTATTTTCAGTAAGAAAAAGAAGTTAGTAATAATCAATAACATAGCCTCTTAAAATTCAGCTGAATACGATCCTGATAATTTTATTTATCGAATTTGAGGCTTCCTATTTGTCAAAATAGCGAATAAAATAAACGACATGCCGAAAACCCGGATATACGTCACAAACGATGACGCACACCATTGTATAAACCATATAATAACCTTTATCTACAACTGTCATGTAACGGGTACAATTGGACACTATTTTCAGTGCCATAATGACGTTTATTACCGCACTAGTGCGATAATAAGAATGTAGAAACATAATGATACCAGAATTAAATGAATCAAATAACACTGGAAGCTGCATTTTCAATTTCCGAGAGGAGATTGTCTTCGTTTGAACTCATTTTCCTAGATTTTTTGTTCATTCAACTTTGACAATTTGATGACATAACTAATTTCTTTTATTTCCACAGCTTTGTTTGTCTTTGCTGCTATGTACACAAAATATGATACACAGTACCTTATATTTGCAGTCAATATTATCAAAAATACGTTGGATTGAATTTTTTTCAAATTTCATAACATAGGCACCGTTAATAATACTAATAAACAGTTGTAGATAAAATTTTGTACGTAACACGTGTGAAAGAAATTATTAACGCACTTCTGTGATTATTCGCAAACTTCACATGCGTGGGTGAATAATGTCCATATCCCACTAATTACGTAAATAACTATTTTGGTGTGCGTAATCGATTGTTAATGTCTTTCCAATACATTACGTTGGAAGAAATGCAAAATAAGGCAGGTCTGTGAATAGAGAGTTATTGGAAACATGAATTTACTGCCTTGCAGTATTCGTGATGACCTTAAATAAATGGTGCTCGACCTTAAAATAGACTTAAAGTTTAAATTTATTGAAACATGAAACTTCATAATGACATTATATTGAGGTAGGTACATTGTTTTTGGAAATGCAACCTTACTTTTTTAAGTACATAAATTTTTCAACTCGAGTTTCTGAACTGGAAACGTTCATCTTATTTCTTATTTTTTATTTGACGGGGGGAGAACGAATAATTTAAAACTGCGAAAAAAGTTAGGTTGTGTCCAGTCCAGTTGTGTCACAGATGACACAGATCACCTACAAATTGTGACATATGAATATGCGACATGAATCAAAGTCAGGATAGTGCACTGCAGTAATCGCGAATCGCGCAGAAATAAGGAATTGGAACTTTTATAAGGTCAAGCAGTAATAGTTCTGTTCTTATAGTGACATATACGCATGCGCATTTGATGTTTTGAATAAGGGAAACATTATTAAGGTTAGTGCTTGTCCTCATTTGTGCGCGATTACTGCACTATCCCGACTTTATTTCATGTTTCATATTTATATGCCACAATTTGTAGGTGACACCTACCTTAATATAATGTCATTATAGAGTTTCATGTTTCAATAACTCCAAATTTTAAGTCTGTTTTAAGGTCGAGCACTATTTATTTAAGGTCATCACAATTACTGCAGGGCAGTAAATTCGTGTTTCCAATAACTCTCTAATGTCACTATAAGGGCAGCAATATAACTGCTCGACCTTATAAAAGTTTCAATAACTCTTCATTAATCCTTATCAAAATATAACAATAATGAACCATTCAAATGTATTACAAACGACTTAGGGTGGGTATTATAAAACTATTTTGACATATAACTAAAAGTTGACTTGTAGAATGACGTCACATGTTATAGTTAACTTCAAAATGGCGGAGTTAGAAGTTTGTTCAACCATCCTTTGCCGTTACGTCATACATTGTCTAGCTTGCTCTCTCATTCATAGAATGGATAAGACGGAATTATGACGCCATTAACATATTTCTTATCTGAGGTCGACATAATTTTTATCTGTTACTTTTGACATTTCAGTTGTCATATTTTGAAAACAATTCTCAACATATGTCATTGATTATAATTTTAAGGTTGAGTGTAAAATAACATTCAAGTAATATAAGACATACATAAAACAGCAGAATACGTCACCGATTATGACGTAACAGCAAAGGATGGCTGGACAAACTCTAACTTTGTCGGGTGGAAGAGCTATCGATTAAAGTTAACTATATGGAAAGACCAGGTTCTCGTGATTTGATAGTTGCTCTGTTCTGTCAACAATTTGGCATTTATAACCTTAATTAATTATATTGTGAATATTTTGATTTCTTTTACCTTGTTTTCTTCGAATTTTGCAATGTTAACAAACGATATCCAAGATATTTTTGATGAACTCTTAACAAATACACCAAACAGACATATCAAAACTAGACCATAAAACTAAAGTCAAAATGCCAAAACTCTAGGCCATAGAGAATATTTCTCTATGCTCCAGGCTATTCTTCTTTTCATTTTTCTTCTCTTTTTTTTGAAACTGAAACTTTTATAAAACTGACAATTTAAAACCTAAAGTTAACTTGACTATCTTCTGTAAGTTCCTTGTGGCATTACTTATTCTTTTTTCTCTTATTCTTTTGGGAATCAAACCACAATAATGTTTTCTATTTTTTATTCCGACGTTAAATTCAAAGTTAACTTAACCTAACTTCAAGACATTTTAATAATACTTGTCCTCGAAAATTGATTAGTTGACGTTAAGATTCCGCGTAAGCGCGACCTATCAATCGGGAGGAATTATATCATTCAACATAGGATACAGAAGTACCTTTCGTAGCAGCAATGTGTCTTACGTCTTTTTTTAATGTCTCACTGACAGTTCTCGTCCGGTTTGTCAGCATTTTGTAAGTTTTCAAGTATTTTCAGTTAGAAAAAGAAGCTGGTGATTATTAATTTCATAGCTCTCTCGAATTTGGCTGAATACGATCCTGATGATCGTATATATCAAATTTAAGGTTAGCTATATGTTAAATTAGACATCCTCAAAACCCGAATATACGTCACAAACGAGCAAGTTTGATATTATCAACTTCAATTACACAAGTGGTGGTAATTTTCTGATAATTTCAACTAGATGCAGGGATCTTTGTTCCTAATAGCAACAAAGACGAGTTAAAATTATTTAAAAAAAATTATAATTACGAATGTAATTCGGCGTGATTTTTTTTAAACTATTCAGTAAAATGTGGGGCAAATAAAGTATCTTCATTGAACGGGTTAATTGGCAGCAAATTTTCAACGTCAAATGAAGATGACACTGACGAATGTCCGGTAGCCAATGGCTTACGCATTCATTCAAACGAAGATCCAATCAAAAAGCGTGAAAAAGTTATCAGAAGTAGTAACCCAAGGACATGAATTGACATATTTAAACTGACAAATCTAAAAAGTTTTTATGAATTCTACTTTATACCTATTTGTTTTAAATAGTTACAATTAAGTAATTGCAGAAAAAATGTTGTATGTATCACGAGCAAGAACGTGACATTATCGCTTTCGAGTAATTACTGCGTCGCGCGTTACCACCACTCTTAAGCAATAATGTATAATACATAAATATCTTTTTTCTCAAATCACACTGAAAAGTAAGCTTTTCGCTTGCCATTTACAACGAAAAGTTGACGTTTCTTGAGGAGAGTTACTTTACGCTCGAGCGTAAAAAAATGCAAAACGCTCGTTGTCCATAACAACCGATAGAAAGATCTAACAGAGGCACGGAGGCCGACATTTATTAACGCCCGTAGCCAAACATTAATAGATATTACGCTGGCGACAGCCAGAATATCAAACAAAATTCAAGACTGGCAAGTGTCGGATCATATTTTCATGTCAGATCACCGCTGGCTGACCTATACGGTAAGCCAGGATCTCAGGACCACTGTAAAGTCCCGTGACCCGAAGAGGACGGCTGTAGCTCTCTACAATCTACTCCTGAAAGGCTCTCTGCGGGAAACAGAGGTCCTGACTCCTAGCAATAATGAGGAACTGGAAAGGTACACAGTATCTATCCAAAACAAAAAAGACATTGCCTATAAGGAATCCTGTCCGGTGAGGATGGTTCAGACAGGTGGCACGACCAATACCTGGTGGTGCCCTTAACTGGAAAACCTCAGAAAGACAGCTAGAACGACCTTTAACAAGGCAAAACGAACAAAACTCAAAGAGGACTTGGGAATATATAAAGCCAACCTCAAAGAGTTCAAAAAAGTCTGCAGACAAAAGCAAAGAGAAGCGTGGAGAGCCTATTGTGAGGCACACATTTCCACACATTTCTAGGCTACAGAACGCACTCTCAAACGACCACCATAAAAGTATCGGCATCCTGACCAGGGAAAACAATAATAATTATACGTTTAAAGTTTTATTAAGTATTTGACAGGTACTTGAAATGAGAAGTATGAATTTATCAATTTTTTTTTATAATATATATTCAAGTGATTGTAGAAAAAATATTATATGTATTGCGAGCCAAAACTGGAATTATTGTTCTCAAGCAATTAACGCGCTCCGCTTCGCGTACTGTGTTAGTTAACCCTTGCTTTCGAACAATAATTCCTCACTTTTCTCTCTTGATACATAAATAACTATTCTCGGCTAGACGTAGGAAAGGTAACTTTCTCTTCTCCGTTAAACTCAACTTTCTTTTAGAGCAGAATGAAAATATAATTTTTTGTGAAGGTTGAAAAAAAAGTTATGCATGATTTGGATCGTATAATTATGATAATGATGATGGTACTTTAAAAGCATTAGTTGTAAAGTCAACCTAATTTGTAAAAGGAAATATTGTATTTCATAATCTTCACACTAATCTTGAAATCGTTGGAAAATGATATACCTCCGTTGATAAATCATTGATGAAATGCATTAACATAAGGGTTAGCGGCAATTCTTCTGTTCAACAAAAACAAAACTCCATGTCATCGTTACTAAATTCAATATTTCTAGAGGAGGTCACTGAGATAAAGGTTTCAGTTCCATTTTTATGGAGAACATCTCAAACTTCTTACGGATTCCAGCCACCGACAAATTATACAGGGTGATCCCAGGCAGCACCGTATATTCCTAGAATATTCTTCAACCATTACAAAATATACATATTAAGAATATTTCGAATACTTACAGTATATTCATAGAATATAACGAGTATTTTCATGCTTTTTACATATTCGGTGAATATCCCTGAGAGAATATTCTCAAGATGCAGTAAGGTAGATATCCTATGGATATTCATTTACATAGGTTCATAATAGAATATTCTGGGATATTTAATCTGGGATATTCGAAAAGTATTGTATCAAGAATATCCATGATATATCCATAAAATTTGCAAATATCATTATATATTTTGTTCAACCATCCTTTGCTGTTACGTCATACATTGTCCAGCTTGCTCTCTCATTCATGAATTGGATGAGACGGAATTATGACGTCATTAACGTACTTCTCATCTAAGGTCGACATAGATTTCATCTGTTACTTTTGACAGTTGTTGACATATTTTGAAAACAATTCTCAGCATATATGTCATTGATTATAATTTTGAGGTTAAGTGTAAAATAATATTTAACTAATATAAGACATACGTGAAACAGCAGTATACGTCACCGATTATGACGTAACGGCAAAGGATGGTTGAACAAACTATACCTAATTATAAAAAAACATACAAAAACATTCGACGCTGATGCAATAAAAACATTCCTCTGTTTATCCATTCACATCATATTATCATATTTTAAAAATATTTATAAAAGAATGGGGCATGTGTCATGGGTCATATATTCTTAAATATTTTTATTATTATTACAAAATGTTCCAATTTTAGTTTGGCTGATAAAAATCAGACATTTTTTTTATATTACTGTCTTTTTAACTTGTACAGAATAAACAAGTGGTGTCGCTTTCCTAACAAATACATAAATATGTTGTGATCGTTCAGTACACTTAAAAATGTTTTCATCAGATATTGTTGAGAATTTTATATCGGTTGAAAGAAATATAAACTTGTTATTTGTCAGTTGGTGGAGTGAGTCAAGCAAAACAATGGTCCGGGGTTACACTTGTGATTCAGATAATACTAGAACTAGAATCCCTTCACCCAACGGTGAGAATCCTGTAAATAATAGGAGACAAGATGTTCTCGTGTGTTGTACAGGAAACGTATTTGTTTTGAGAATATTGCACTTGATGATAGTTGTCGCTCACGGTCAAGTAGCAAATAATGGAACGGACTTTACCGTTGAAGTCTCCTGATGGAAATATCTTTTCTTTTGATTCTTCTGTTATATGTGTCACTTACTACCAAAACTTATTTTCATTTTCAGCTACGTCATCCTCATTTGAACCATATTTTACAATAGCTGATGAACCTCTAGCATCCCATGTTCCTATTTTACATACTAGTGTCGTCTTATAATCAATTGCCAATTTTTCGGTTCCATTGTTTTTTTTTGTTTTTTCCGTCGCTCTTATCGTTAGTGTTGGATTTACCTTGCATAGTTTTGAAATGATTTAATTCCAGCCTTCCATTTTTACAATTTCATCTCAGTCTTGATTATTGATAATTATTTTGTTGTATCTCATTTTAACAGACTTTCCTCCCTTATTTTCTCTTTTTCTAATCAATCTCTCCTTTATTGTCAGTGTGACAGTAGGAAAAGACGTAAGACTTATTGCCGCTACGAAAGTAACGCCTTCATAGTATTTTAAACTCTCGATTGATAGATTGAGCTTGAGCGTAATCTAAACATCAACCAATCAAATTTTTGTAAGTCAAAGATTAGGGTTAACGTTTGTAATACATTTAAACGGTTCATTATTGTGATATTTTGATTAGGATTAATCACAGACCTGCCTTTTTTCCATTTCTTCCTACGTAATGTGTTAGAAAGACATAAACAATCGATGACGCACACCAAGAAGGGTATTATTTCAACCATATTTGAGTGAAGGCGAAAATCAAACTATGCGTTAATTGAAGGAAAACCACCTACTTGACGAATGTAGAAAAATATCCGGTGTCATATTGAATTTTAGTACTGGTTTATAATCTTCGGGTAATTTCAAAAATTATTGGTAGGAGCAACATCGGCTCAGACGATTCAATTTCGTTTTTTCCATATTTTAGGATCATTATTACTTCGGCAGTTTTCCAAATGGTATACATATTTTAGCCGGAAGGCTGTGATTGAATCGTTCCATTGAGCATTACGTTCGTTGATTTTGTTTTTCATTCTAACACATACTCCGTCTGGTGTTTTTTTCTCCATTTTTTTCCCTGTTCCAGAGTTCCCAGGTTGAATTGTTCTGGAAGTTTGTTAAGTTGAAAGGTTTCTTCGAGATATTGAGCAAACATATCTGCTTTCTGAGTTCCTTCTTCCCGATCATAGTCTGGATTTCTTATAGGTAGAAACTAATGAATTGGTTTTACAAACTTTTTCGCAGCCTACCATAATAGTATATTAAAGTATAAGTGGATATTAAGGTCTTTACAACATGCGCGATTTTTCGAGCACGATGGCGAAGCCGAATTGGTCGAAATAGAGCAAGTGTTTTAGAGACCATGACCAGGATCACGATAAATAGAATTCTTTTTCAGTGACGTCACGTTATCTAACAACCGTTTCACATCGTTTGCATGCAATGAATTGGTATAATGACACGGGATCTGAAGCGTAGGTAGAAGAGACTTCATTCTACAAGTCTTAAGAAGAATAGAAAGAAACCATAATAGACTAAAAAAGCAAAACCAAAGCTGAAGCAGCTTGAAACATTATTATTGTTATTATTCCGAAGATTGCCGAACCTAGATTTCTATAATCGCAAGATATGTGACGTGATACCAAATTACAAGATTATCGCCAGCTTTTCGGTGACGTCACTAGAATAGAATTTTATTTGTCGTGATCCCACCACGGTTATCCACGAATATCTTACGCAATTTTTTTCATTGGTGCACTTTGATATTATCCTAGTATCCATTACTACTACAACAAGAAATGGAAATAAGAACTAAAAATGTAAAATGGTTGAATTGCGTTGTCATGGAAATGAGGAAAACATAAACTAATTCGCATTTTGATGGAAGATCAATCTGATTGAGTTCTGAGAGTGTTGATAGTATTAATTTGAATACCATTTCCTCCGATTTGAAAAATCGAAATGTTAATAATCTCAAACAATACCAACTGTACTTTCCATTTTCATTTACAAAATTGAAATTGTTAAATATTGTTCGAATGAAGGTTTTAACGTTACAAAGTACTCCTGTCAGATCAATAGTAAAAAAAATTGTCATTTAGAGTTCGTTCCTAGAGTTGTTGATGTTGCCATGGTAACTTTAAAAAACGCGCGTGTTTAAAAGTTCGATTTAAACACGCTGAGGCGTGCTTTAAATAGGTTAAATGGTTTTTCTACGACCGTGCGTTTAAACCCACTTTCCCGCACGCATTTTATTTTTCAAAGTTTTCATTATGCAAATTTTGACCTTGTTAGATAGTTTTTACTTCGGAAGTTGTAACTATTGTTACAACAGGTGAATAGATATTCACGAAATAGTCAATCAAATAAAATCTATACATCTTTTCTAGGTTTTTGTTGGATTTTTAATTTTTGGAAAATATTAAATGATGAAGATATAGTCAAAGGCACTCTTATCGTGCGGGTCATACGATTCATCAAAGACACACTCACAGTTTATGTTTTTTTTATTACGTTTAATTATAACTTCCAAATAAAGTTCGTAAGATAAATAAGACAGACTTATGCAATTTTGACGAGAGAAAAAAGGATATGGATTTAAATTTCAGCGATTTTAAAATGTCTTTCACCAGCGAAGTTTTTATTTAAATGTCAGTTTGACAATTCAAAGTGACAATATATGATGTAGATCTTGGTACGTCTATGTAGCTATCTTAATGTTAGTTAATATAATCTTCTTCTTCTTCTCTTCGGGTGTATTTGTTATCTCACATTTTGGTAACCTCTGTGTTTTTTGATTTGATACATATGGTTAGTGACTTTTGAACCCGCACGATAAGAGTGCATTTGACCATATTTTGATATAACCCTGTATATTTTGTAAAGTAGTGTCACAAAACAACTATCAAATCACCCGGGTTTGATATGAGAAATAGTATATTGAAGTATAAGTGGATATTAAGGTCTTTAAAACACGCGCGATTTTTGGAGCACGACGGCGAAGCCGGAGTGCTCGAAATAGAGCAAGTGTTTTAAAGACCAGTTATCCACGAATACTTTACGATATTTTTTTTATTGGTGCACATTGAAATTATAAATACCGGTCTATTACTACTACAACAACAAGAAATGGAAATCATAGATGGAAACGTCAACTAAATGTCAAATGGTTGAATTCGTGACGTATATGATGTACACCTTGCGTTGTCATGGAAATGAGAAAAACATAAACTAATTTCTATTTTGATGGAAGTTCAACCTTATTGAGTTCTGTGAATGTCAATAGTATTAATTTAAATACCATTTCCTAAGATTTGAAAAATGGAAATATTAATATTTCAAACAATACCAACGGCACTTTCCATTTTAATTTATAAATTTGACATTGTTAAATATCGTTCGAATAAAAGTTTTGACGTTACAAACTACTCCTGTCAGATCAATAATAAAAAAATTGACATTTAGACATGATTTAGACCATAGATTTAGACTTCGTTCCTCGAGTTGTTGATGTTGCCACGGTAACTTTAAAACACGCGCGTGCTAAAAAGTTCGATTTAAACACGCTGAGGCGTGCGTTAAATAGGTAAAATGGTTCACCGATAAAAAAAATATATTAAATGAAACTCTTTAATCTACAAATGACTCAAAACCGTTGCCGTCACCTTAATCGTCATCTTTATGTGACCTGCAACCGATGCCATCCTCGTCGATGTCATCTACTTACCAGTTAATACCAAATAACTCACATTTTTTGGAATTTACAGAATGAAACAAACTGTGTTTTTAATATCAATATTTATAATAATTAATAGCTTTTGGTCAAAGTTTTGTATATGTATGTTTAAATAGAATAACTTTTGAAAAATGAGTCTTTTCACTTTTTCGTATATACGGTCGTAGAAAAAATAATGTTCCTAACTAAGCGTAAAATGCATTTCCCGCCCTTCACCGCGTTCAGCTTGAGTCGCGTTCGAGAAAGTATCACTTTCCGCACTTGTTAGGAAAGTAACTATTTTCTACAACCGTGCGTTTTACTCCACTTTCCCGCACGCATTTTAGTTTTCAAAGTGGGAAAGTGAAATTATGCAAATTTTGACCTTATTAGATAGTTTTTTACTTCGGAAGTTATAACTATTGTTGCGACAGGTGAATAAATAGTCCATCAAATGAAATCTACATCTTTTCTAGCTTTTTGTTGCATTTTTAATTTTTTGAAAATATAAAATAATGGAGTTATTTTTATATAACCCTGTACATTCTTGAAAGTGTTGTCATGAAAAAACTATCAAACCACCTGGGTTTGATACAGGGTGGGGCACTATGAACGAACTATTCTATTATTCTATTAGTAGATCACTTAGGACTATAATTTAAAAATATTTTGGAATATACAGGGTGCTCCAAAAAAGCGTGCCGTATCCAAGTTAGGTTCCTTTAAATGGAACACCCTATATTTTATCACTTTTTTGAATTGTACTATTAAAAATAATGTAAGTTCATCAACATTTCCCTATACCTATCTAGTTCAGTTTCCAGGATAAATCGATTTTACATAATTTGTAGACCCTCCGAAAAAATACAATAACTTCAAAATAAAAACGAATAACCACATTTGCTTTACACCATCTCACTAGAAGCTTTTAACATTCCGTTTCCAATATTTACTGGTATGCTATCATATACAGGGTGTTTTTAATATATATTTTTATTTAATACATAAATTTCTGGCTTAATTTAAATGGAACACCCTGTATCTGTTGGGTCTGTTAAACGTGGGAATTTATTACCTTCCAGTTGGTATTAGGGTTGCCTATATCTAACTCTGATAGTTCTCGAGAAATTTTAAGTTTGTTTTTTTAATATACAATTATTTGCTGACATCTAGTTAGGTACCTATGACATGATTCTCCGATGGAAAGTTTTTAAAAATTTAAAATTTGTTATTTTGACAGTAAGTGCTTTGTTGTATGATTTATTATTGATAAATTAAAGGTCTCTTCAATCAGAATTTTATTAAGGATAAGTACACTATTTCTGGGCATACAGATACAATAAGCTTCAAAATTATGAAAAAATAACTATGTTCAGTCCCCAAATAAAAATTAATTTAAGTCAATACGGCACCGCCGCCTAAAGGAGAGCGTGAAGTCAAGCAGGCGAAAGACATTCATTAATCAGTGTAGAAATGTAGAAAACAGTACTCACCATGAGGTAGTGGTTAAAAAACACAGTACGTCATAATACGTATATAAAATTATTATGTAACAACATTTATGTTGAATGTTTATGTTTTTTGTTTGTTTATGTTGAATAAAGAAAATAGTTTGGGGTGTGAAATTAATCGAGTTTAATAATCGTCCCTGCAAAGGGTGGTCCTTCAAAATCAACAAAAGAAAAACGAAACCCAGGGGTGTAACGTCCCAACAAACTAGGTACAAAAAATTCAAAGAAGGTGTTCAAAGTGACGCCCATCTTGTTGGATACAAATTAGAACCCTCTTTTAAAAAAATTTATTGTTCACTTTCTTTAATATTTATGGTGTTACTGTTTGAAACGCTCTCCTTATCCTATCCTCCATGTTCTCAGGAGTGGTTGGCTTTGTATTGTAGACAATACTTTTTATGTAACCCCAAAGAAAATAGTCTAATAGCGTCAAGCATGGGAACCTTGGCGGCCAAAGATAAGGATCCCCTCGCCCAATCCCTTTTTGTGGAAAAATATTGTTCAGGTAACGCCGAAAATTTTACTGTAATCAACAGACGCACCATCTAACTGCATCCACATTTTTTGTCCTGTAGATAGTGGAACTTCATCTAAAAGTTCGGGTAGTTTGTTTGTTCGGGTAGTTTGTTACGAAATTTTCTTCCAGTTAGCGTAAAGTTTTTTCACTAATCTTATTGCAAAGTTTATGATTGAGAACCCTTAGGGCCAGTTGTATGAAGCATAGTTAACCTAATGTCTATGGTTAACCCATGATCACAGCTATTAGAGTGTTGTACGAAACGTAGTCGAGGATTATTTTGGTTAACTCATGAGTTAACTATGCAATTCACTGAACCACCAAAAATGGTGGTTTAACTAAAGTTCATGGAATGAACGTCAAATTCTGATGTGACATATCTTATAATTGACTGTCATATACTATAATTTTACAGCTTTCTATCGTTTACAATGGAAAACGTTGATTATTTTGAAGAATTTTCTAGAAATGATAAGAGAAGTAGAAGAAGGTTTACTTACTTATTTGTACCTATACGACTTTTATACCTTATTGGAGATTTTATACTGGGTTTTAGGTTTAAGGAGAAACGCTCGCATATTTCGAGCAAGAGAAAATAATTTTGAAAAGTGGGCGGAAAATGAATTTTTTGATAGATTCAGAATATCAAAAGGCACTGCAAGTGTCTACATCATCCAATTTAATTTTTTTACATGGACCACCGCCAGTGCCTTGAGCATAACATTTTTCGTCAGCATACTTTTTCTTTACTCTTTTTTAAATATTTCTATACTTATTTAAAAGCACGTCACTTGTTCGTTGTGTAGTTGCACTGATGGAATTAAATTCTTCAGCCAACTGAAGCCACAAATTTTTCTTATGCCGAGAACTTCCTGCATCCGTTTTCCTACACTCTATAACGTTTTTATACTTAGAAACTAGAGAAATCAACGTCGATTCTTCAAATGCACTAAAATTTGGAGTACGCTTGTTTTCTTTATCTGCCATCTTTCTTTCCACTTCAAAGAGATCACACAAAAAAGTTTTTAACGCTGATATTGGTATTTAACGCCAAGCACGCTTTTGATCATTGACTGTCATCACACTGTCATTGATTAACGATTTCACAGTATACAAAAACTATGACGATTTTCCAAGTTAGTACCAACAATATTGATAAAATGCTCGAATGTTACTAGAGATTCGGATAACCAACATGAAAATATTAATTTGACCGTGGTTCAACTGACCACAACACGAACACCTTTCGTACAACGATTGATTGATTTGACTATGGTCAACATGTGAACCTGGTTCAGTTGATCAATTGGTTAACTACGTTACATACAACTGGCCCTTATGAAATTCTGATTTAAGAGACCTTTAATTTATCAATAGTTAATCATACAACAAAGCACTTACAGTCAAAATAACAGATTTTAAATTTTTAAAAACTTTGCATCGGCGTATCATGTCATAGGTAACTAGATGTCAGCAAATAATTGAATATTAAAAAACAAATTTAAAATTTCTCGAGAACTATCAGAGTTAGATATAGGCAACCCTTATACCAACTGAAAGGTAATGCATTCCCACGTTCAACAGACCCAACAGATACAGGGTGTCCCATTTAAAGTAAGCCAGAAATTTATGTATTAAATGGTTAGTGTTATACTGTCATATTAAAAATACCCTGTATATGATAGCATACCAGTAAATATTGGAAACGGAATGTTAAAAGCTTCTGGTGAGATGGTGTGAAGCAAATGTGGTTATTCGTTTTTATTTTGAAGTTATTGTATTTTTTCGGCGGGGTCTACAAATTATGTAAAATCGATTTATCCTGGAAACTGAACTAGATGGGTATAGGAAAATGTTAATGAACTTACACTATTTTTAATAGTACAATCTAAAAAAGTGATGAAATATAGGGTGTTCCATTTAAAGGAACCTGACTTTGATACGGCACGCTTTTTTGGAGCACCCTGTATATTCCAAAATATTTTAAAATTATAGTCCTAAGTGATCTACTTAATTCTACGTCTTATTTTTTCTAATTATATTTGCCGTTAAGACGCCAGAGAATAGTTCGTTCATAGTGCCCCACCCTGTATAAGAAAAATATATCAAATAAAATTCTTTCATCTACAAATGACTTAAAACCGATGCCATCCTCATCGACGTCATTTATTTACCAGTTAACACCAAATAACTCCACTGGACCGGCAATTTCAAGTAATTTACAAAATACAACAAATTGTGTTTCTAATATTAATATTCATAATAATAATTTATAATATTAATAATACTTATTGGTTGAAGTTTTGTATATGTATGTTGAAATAAAATAAGTTTTGAGAAATGGGTTGGTATACTTTTTTTGCATATACAGTCGTAGAAAAAAAAAAGTTCCTAACTCATGCGTAAAGTGTCTTTCCCGCCCTTGACCGCTTGCCCGAACTCCGCCTCGCGTCGTTCGGGTCAACTGCAGTCGCGTGCGGGAAAGTATCACTTTCCTCACGTGTTAGGAAAATAACTATTACCAATGGAAAAAAAGAATAAATATTAATGTTTTTCACATTTGTCAGATTTTTCAAGTTCCAATCCACAACTTTTGTATTTGTTGTTTCAGATCTTGTTTTAGATTCATTGTATGACCGCCCATATCTCCTTTGCATTTCTGTTTTCATCAAATCATCCATCTCTTGTAAATAACTATATCCCGCCAACTTCCTTTTTAATTCTGGTGTGGCGTTCCATGCGGACTAATTTTTCTTCTTTTTAATCAAGCTGGTAGGTATCTAGTTTTAATACATCCTATTACATGATTTTAACTTTTAAAAAATTTACCAGTCTATCCTATCCCGGTCGGTGTTGGATGCTAGGGATTTTTGGAACTTGAGTTCTTTACGCCAGGTTATGTTTGAGCGACCAGGGGTCGCGACGCAAAAGATCTGACCGTTATGCGTTACGTTACGCTACGTTATGTTACATTGCTTCGTTATGTGCCTTGGTTTTGCGTGCTTGTGCCTCCTTAGTCTCTCTCTCGTTTACGAAGCAGCGATTCATAATAATAAATATGCTCCTGCCCGGATTCGAACCGGATTCGGGCCGCCCGCGTGCAATGCGAGCATTCTAACCACTGAACCACTGATGCTATATTGAAATTCTATGCAAAGCTGGTATTCGCAGTGCTAGTGATCTACTTGAATTTGTTCGGATAAATTTTTACTATTATTTACATAATTTTTTTTGCGCGATTAAGGGGTCTAGCTACTTTTCGAAATACAGGGTGTTGAAATTTTGAAAACTTGAATGTTTTAATTCGATAACTTTAAAATGGATGGATAAATTGATTTGACATTTGGCAGGTTGTTTTTAGATGTAAAAGGGCATATTTTGAAAGAAATTGTAGTTTGTGCAACTAGTGTGGATATGATGGCCATATCGCACGAGGACGAAGATGGATCGTTCAAGTGCGATATGGACAATCCACACGAGTCGAGCAGCATATTTTTTCTACGACCCACTTAGGAAAAAATCTAGAAAATAAAAATTTCTATAACCTGTGATATAACTTCAAATTAAAAATTTAACAATTCAATTTTATGTTTCCACTAATTTTGTGGTAAACGAATGTCCAATTTGTATAATGCTACGGTTTCCTTTTTTAAATATACGATGCTGTTATAAGTAGATGTTGCCAGTCGGACCCCCTCATGGAGGGTACCGTACCATTATCTATAATAATGAATATTCCGCTAAATATTTCAAACGTCTACCTGTTGTCGTTATCAATATCAAGCAGAATGATTATTCAAAAATAAAATTAACAATAAAAAAAATTCCTCGCGGGGAATCGAACCCGGGTCTACCGCGTGAGAGTCTGGTGTGCTTACTACTCAACCACCAAAGAATATGCAAATTGTTTATCTATAACGTCAGTTGTATTACATAACTTTTACTTAAAAGGAACTAAAGTTCCTACCGTGTGTCCCGCGACACGTTTTACCTTTTTTTTATTAGAGTTTCACTTATAATTAATGTTATTGGCGAGTGATCGGAAGACTGGTCTACTTGATACTTTCTCAGTCACATGAACATCTTTGAGCACCGCAGTAGGTATATTTCCTAGCTAAGAAAAACATGCTCCAGCATGAATGGTGCTTGCCGAATAATATTATAATGTATGGATTTTGTATTTAAAAATCCTGTCTACTTACAGAGATCTCGTTTTGATGAATCGCTCAAAAAACATCTAAGGCATTTGTATATTCATATAACAATTCTACAGGCCATGGAGGCACCAGGCTTAGTTGGCTATTTTCCTCCATTCTTTGTTATTTGTTGCCACTACTTCCATCTCCATATGTTCCAAGTACCTTCCTTCTCCTAATTATTTCCACATATTATCGTCAGAATGACAAAAGCTATGTGATGTACTTGATGTTCAATATTTTTATTGATTTAACATACCTGAATATAAATTATAAATGAGGAATTATGATATTACAAATATTGATATAAGTAATTGATTATTCAATTCACAGAACACCAACACAGTGTGTCATATTTATGTAACTATACCATATAATTCCAATAATCCAATGTAACATATTTTGGCAGCATATAATTCAATGATACAAAGAGTATTCCCAATTCCCATGAACATGAAATTAATAAAATTAAACAAAAGCCAAATCAAAATATCCATCACATGTGATAAATAAATCAATTGATTAAAAACAGAAAAAAGTGTCAGACAACTAATACCTATTTCTTGAATGAAACAAAAAAATACCTTGAAGTGAATATTTTGCTATTTCACTCACTACACGAATTAACTGTTTGGACCCTCACTTACTATTCCAAAGATAGGATCTTCAGCAGCAAATACAATAATTTTTTCCAAAACAGAAAGCGATGTGATTTGAAAATGGTTAGATGTAAAAACAGCAATATCCTCATCAATGAATATCCAGAATATAATGCTGTCAAACTGGCAGAAAGTTTGGAGAAATACAAAGTGGAACAGCAAACCTTCACTGACACCTTATACAGAACTAGTACCACAAATTTGTGATAAAAACAAGAACTGGATTATCTTGAAGAACAGTCTTTTTAAGTAACAATTGTGAAGATCAACAGATATGGTTTTCCTTGGATTACCATATATAAAGTTATACTGCTTTAAAATGGAAGGAAATATATCCAGGATATCCCAATAGCGCCAATATTATCGAAGCTTCGATGTTACTAATAATACACCTTAATTTTTATTCCATGGTCATATTAACATCTGGTAGGCATCACATCAGATGTAACTCCAGTCATTCTGACGATGATATATCAATATCGAAATAATTATCAATATCTTCTCATTAGGTACTTACATTATTTATTTATTTCATCGTGAAATAAATTAGAAACAGTTAGTTTCACTTATAATATAAATATTGGAAAAATAAGATATTTGCTTGATTCACAAGCCCTTTTGAACATAATAATATAATAATAATAATGTTTATTCAATATATGATACAATTTATAGAAAAGAATTATAGAATAGAATAACACACAAAGAAAAACATTAACGCTAATATAAAATAAAAAATATATATATGAACATTCTCATCAGTGTCTCCTTTAAGACCATAGAGGTTGAGCATGGGTGACAATTGATGAAAAAGGATACGTCAGTTTAATATACCTTATTACTTTTTTTGGAACGAAGTTCCTTATCGCGCGTTGTGAAAGGAGGCTAGACGGATAAAATTCTTACCAAAAGTTGTCACGACACTTTTTGATATAGGAAGCTATTGTAAGCTGTGGGGCGTCGCATGTTTTTTTGTCTGCATCTTTCTCTCTTATAGAAAGCAAATAAATTGAAAAAAATTTCACCATAGTCCGGGCGCGAACCATCAACCTACGCGTCTATATCAAGGCATTCAACACATGCTGCCATGAGCTTTCATGTGTATTAGATGCGAAGAAAGGTATTAGATGCTGCAATGTGCGATTATATACAGATAATAATAATAAATGCTTTTGTATTTTTAGCAAGTACGCACTATAACCCCTCTTTATTATTGTGCTAACCAAGTCATACGCATTATAATCTCCACATTTTATGTGTTTAGCAAGTGTACGCGTCATAATTTCAATAAACTCAAAAACAAATCATATTTTAATATTACAATCTCAGAACGTATGTATTTAGCAAGCCGTGCGTGTTCTAACCTATACGCTGTTGTGTTTACGAAGTCGAGAGAGTATATATATATATATATATATATATATATATATAAATATATATACACTCTGTTGTTGTGTTAACAAAGTCCCGCGCATCTATGAAGTGTATGAAGGAATAGACAGACAGAGTACATATATATATACATATATACATTTTCTCGGAATGTGTGTATTTTAAAAAAATCTTGGGACACGTCAACAAATATAGCGAAGGGGACAACTTTTTATCATAGAGGTAACGCGCCCCCTTTCACCCCCCGTAAGGGGGAGCTGCCAACTTAAAAATCCTAAACGGAAAGAGGTATCGAGTTAAACCTCATTTTAAAGGTCTTTTCAATCTCTACACGTCGGTTTTTGTTTTTTTTAATTGATCGATTCGTTGTCGAGATATTTAGTGAAATCTATATGCTGCTTCGTACCATTAAAATAAAAACTGCAACTGTTTATTCTCATTCCTTTTACTTCAAAACTGAATTACAATATTGTACACAGATTTTCAATTTAATAATTGCTCAAAATGTTGCCCATCGTTGGCCAAACAATGGTATAACCGCTGTTCAAATTCGTGACGCACATTTTCAAACACTTCTGTTCGAATTGCTCAACATTCTGCAGTAATCCTTTGTCGAAGGTCTTCTATATTTTGTGGCGGGGTGTGTAAACAACTGATTTTAAATGTCCCATAGAAAAAAATCACATGGTCCTCTTCGCCCTATCCATTTACCGGGAAATACATTGTTTAACCATTCACACAACTGGTAAGTTTTTTTTTGCATTTTCTTATACAAAAAAGTTGAAAGGAATAACAAAACAAACAATTGCATTTTTTATTGTAATGGTGCGAAGCAGCAAACAGATTTTCCTAAATATTTCGACAACGAATCGATCAATTAAAAAAAAAACGAAAGCCGACGTGTAGAGATTAAAAAGACCTTTAAAATAAGGTATAACTCGATACCCCTTCCCGTTTAAGATTTTGAAGTTGGCAACTCCCCCTGACGGGGGGTGAAAGGGGGCGCGTTGCCTTTATGATAAAAAGTTGTTCCCTTCGATATATTTGTTGACATGTCCCAGGATTTTTTTTTAAATACACACATTTCGAGAAAATTAGGGTAGGAAGTCCTGAAATGAACACCCTGTATATAAATGTTTCGGTGTGTGTATGTATATGTACAATTCCTTCACTAATTAATCGAAAGGAACTTCGTTCCATCCGGGTGTCCCTTGACACCTCTCAAGTTTTTTTTTCTCAATTTTCCATAATTTTTTCTAAATCTCTTGATCCCAATGATTTAATATATGTTTTAAAGATTCATTTCAAAAGATTGGTTGAATTTAGTTTATTTATATACATTTTATATAGGTAGGAAGTTGAATAGTCGTGGTGCTAAAAAAACGAAATATCTTGTACCTATAGTTTTTTTTAGCAGTATTTGTTTGTATATGATTATTTGACTCAATTCTAGTATGATAATGATGATCATTTCTATACATGTCATATTCAATCGACAAATAATAATTTATTTGATTTATTTCCATTCCCGCTTAATCAATAACTTGTTCCAAACAAAAACAAATCGCTCATCTCTTCACGGAACTGATCCAAAACCCTCCAGTCAATCAGCATGTGAAAGTTTCTCGAACAGTTTCTTTTCATGTTTTCCATGTATAAATCTCTAAACTTGCCATCGTCTCGCATATATATATCGAATCAACGTTTGAAGATTTCCATAAAATCAGTGAGGGATCCAAAGGATAACAAATAGACCAAAAAATAGTCTCTGAAACGAGGTATATATAGGGTTATCCAAAAAAAAACCGGAATTTCCTTTTTTATTGATATTTTTTTTGTTTATAGGTCAATTTTATTGATGTCGGTTTTGTTTAAAAGATAATTGATCAAGACTCACTACTAATCTAATATTTCGCGTTTTGTTTAAAAAACAAAATGGCGGACACATCCAATCTTTACCAAACTTTAAAACTGACTGGAAATTTTTTGTTTCGCACTGTATATGTTTGCGAATTATTTTACGAAAGTTCAGACATTTGTGAATGTAACGAGAGGTCAAACATAGAAATCGGTCAAAAATTGTCTGATGTATGGCTCGAAAAAAACAAGTATGTTATTTTTTTTTTTTTTTTGGACAACCCTATATATTCTCAAGTTTGGTTACGAACTTCATGCGATTGATTTAAGGGGACGACACGTGTGAAGTTTTCATTTTCTTGTGCACATAATATGTATTGTCATGATAAAAGTGAGATGATTCAGTTCCAATTCTATTAGGAGTGAACTTTTAAAGGAATGTATAATGATAATCATACGCAGCGGATATTATTCACTCAAATTAATTCCAACCCTCGATCAGATTATTACAGGATATTATGGTGATAATAAATATAATTCATCCAATGTAATTCTTTGATAGGAGAGCGTATGTTTCGATTATTCGTGATTGAACTTTTTACAGTGTAATATGTAATTTGGGAAAACTTTTTGTTACTCCACAAGTGTTCTTTTATTTGACGAACACAAAGTGTTTCCCAGCATTTTCTTTTATTTCCTCACGAAAGTTTAATAACATTTGGAAAAGAGAAAAACCGAAACGCAAAGTGAAATGACTGTTGAACAATTTATCAATGTGACAAGTTAAAAGAATCGGGAAATGTTGAAAATGTAATAATACGATTGTCACCGATGAATAGGCAATGGCAGAGAGGATAGGAAGCTCAGTGAGAAAATGACCAGGCTTTGCAGAGAATTCACGAGAGATACTAGGCTGGAAAGATTTATTGAGAACAGAAAAAACTATATAGGTAATCGGTCAAAATCCTTGAGTGATGAATGAGATTATTTTGATTTGAAAAGCTTCGCTCATAAAATTCAATGTATACAAAACGGACATTGTGTGAAGTGTGCCTAATGTTGACTAATATATTATAGTATTAAGATTCGAAGACTGGGACAAAATTTAAAAGGATTTTTGGATAAATATGGTACAAGTGAATTGTATCAAAGAAAAAACCAGAGTCTCTTCTGTTAACGAATGCGATTGAAAATATTGAAAGACCCACAAAGTAGGAAATAATATCTAATCATGATAGGATTTGAATTATATTCACTGTGGGCCGAAATAAAGGGGTACATTTATAAATTGCGAATATCTTTTTTGTTTTTTAGGCGATTTATTTTCTTTTTCCAGGGCTGATAACCTAACATGTCCTTAACATGACTGTGAGTTTGGAAGCAAAAATAATGAACAGGGTCGGACTTGAAATTACATAACAGTGCATTTGAGCTCGTTGCAAATAAAAACTGTCTCAGCTAAAATTGTACTAATATGCTTATCCGATAGATAAACTTCAGTGGAAATTACCGGATTCGCGAAATACCATTTTTTATTGAATAACATTTTAACAAATAACACATTTATGAAAACAGTTTAGTAACTTTAAAACTTAGAGAAAAATAGTATGAATGTGGCCACCTAACAGCCCAGAATTAAATCCGGTTGATTATTCAATTTGGGAATTTTCGAACAAAATTTGTATGAGGGACAACAATTTGGAACAATCGAGCAGCTCAAAGAGAGAATGCAGTTTGTGTGGAACAATTTTGAACAGGGTGCAATGAATGGTGCTATCAATTTATAGCGCAGACGACTTCAAGAAGTGGTGAACAATAATGGTGGCCACATTCATAATATTTTACTCTAAGTTTTGAAATTACTAAACTGTTTTCATAAATGTGTTATTTGTTGAAATGTTATTTAATAAAAAAATGGTATTTCGCGAATCCGGTAATTTCGGAAAATTTCCTTTTCACTGAAGTGTTCTGGATAGTTTATTTACCGAAAAAGCATATTAGTACAATTTTAGCTAAGACAGTTTTCATTCGCAACGAGCTCAAATGCACTGTTATACAATTTTTTTTATAAGTCCGACCCTGTACATTATTTTTGCTTCCAAATTCACAGTCAAGCTGAGGACATGTTAGGTTATTAGCCCTGCAAGAAGAAAATAAATCGCCCAAGAAACAAAAAAAATATTTTCAATAGGTATGAAAAATTTACTCCTTTATTTCGGCCCACAGTGTACATTACTTGTGGGAAGTCTAGAAAAAAAGCTACTTTTCTTTTGCTGATGACACAATTCTGGTATATACAAGTTATACAAGTACAATCCAAGAGAACTGAAAGGAAAAAGGTGGACAATGATATGATAGTTGATATAAGAAATAAGCTGTGGAATTAATATGAAAAAAACAATATTAGGTTTGCTCTTTATAAAGGAAATATGAATTCAGTTGGTATATTGATGAAGGTAGAGAATGAGACTATTAATAAGTTGAGATGAATTGAAGAAAACATATTCAACTAATGGAAAACTGTTTGCCAATGATTGGTGCACTCTACCACTATAGGGGTTGCTGGAACCATGCACCTACTACCTAATTTCAATCTGGGGCATTTGTGGGATAACTTAAATAGATAAAACGCAGGGGATTTGGAATAGTGTAGTGATGATTTCGTGCAAATTCAATCAAACAATATAATTTTCAAAGAAAGTGGTCTTTAGATGGCAAAAAATATCGGAAATTGAGAACTTTTCTACAAAGTGATTGAGTGATAACTTGCAATAATGTAAGGTGAATAATGTACATTTTCAAACCAGACCAAACCAAAAATACAAAACAATTCCTATATAAGTTGCTCTAAACAGGCTAGTGATTAGATGTATTATAGTCATTCAACAGTTTCCACAATCTGTTGCAAACATAACAATAACATTGTATGTTGAAATTGGTTAGAGTATGAATATATCCACCCATATACATATTGTAATTTTGTGTACTTTGCGCTGAATTGCAGCTTTTGTCTAAATAGAATACTAGTATATTATTCAATAAGCGTATAATGATGTAACATCTGAGTGGGTAATAGCCATTATGCGCGTGATGAATACTATACTTTATCCACAACTATATGTATATATATATATATATATATGTTTATTAAAAAAATCCAAAATATATTTCAAATGAACATGATTTTTCATTAATGGTAACGTTATTAATACACAATAAATTTATGGTTATTTACTTACATAACAATTATTAATAGTTACATTACAATTGTTAAAATTCATGCCAGGGATAACTTTGTCAGTCATCTGAGTCTGATTGAAAATCGTGGGACTTGTAGTGGCACTAGAGCTAGTACAAGGTTTTTCATTGTAATTAGAGCTAGTATAATGTTTGTTAATTTCGTTTGAAATCTGATTTCCTCTTTTTATTTTATTGGTTATGTTGTCATCTATATATCCTTCTGCAACTGTGGTTGATTTCCATACCCCTAACTGTTTTACTGCTGTAATGTTACCTTCTGCGCTAACGCAAATGGTTGCAGATGATCTTCGGAACAAATGTCCTGTGTACAATTCGAGATTTTTTAATTTTAAAAACATAGCAATGTGCTTACCCATAGAAGATAATTTGTCCATAAAACTTTTGTACACCGCATCATTTTCACCTTTTGACTTGTCAGGTAGGAGATTTTCTGTAGCGCTAGCCGCTAATTTTAAAATGTCTGGCGGTGTGCAAGACATATCTTCTAAATCTGATTCACTATTAGACATTTCTCCAATGATACCAGAGATAAGAAGTAAATTTACAAATTGTCAAATTTGACGCAACGATTGAGTAATATTATTCCATCGAACTGTCATTATTATTCAATTCTATATGGTAATGCATGGCATTACTTGATAAAAATCGCATATTTAACAGATATAGTTGTGGATAAATTAATTTATTTAAATATATCGTATATTACTTAACGAGTGTGAAAAATCACTTCCGCACAAGTAATGTACACTATTTTTCCTACGACCATGCGATAATTGTAACAGATATTGTTTAATGTAATGGTTTTTTAAAAATAATGAAATAATGTTGACATCGGTGGGTGCGGAAATAAAATAAGTGAAATTCACTTTGCAACAAGTTATGTACACTATTTTTGCTACGACCATGGATATTTAAAAAGTACCTTAGGTTTTTTCGCTACTATCAGTATCAACTTCCATTGAAATAAAAAACCGAGACTAACACTTTTTATTTCTATTCTATTTCACAATTATAATTCGTTTACACTTTTATGTGATAAATATTTCACTTACACTTCACAAAAACTATTTCTATGCTTTGTGTTATAATTTGAGAATTTTGACATAAGCCTACTTCAATATTTTCCACTTTTATAATTAGTATATATTTTTAACGATCACGCGATAAATTGACGAAATATGATGGTTTTATTTATTTGGAAATTTTCAGTCAGCTACAAGAACCAATAAAATTTCCTCATTTTTTATCATATGAACAATTCCACCCAATCATGTCAACATTACACTGATAACAGACCATGGGCTATTTTCACGTTGCTATGGACGGACACATATTGATTTATTTCGATTTTGAAGTTTCAATTATTTAATAATTCGAAATGTCACTTTTCTTATTGTTCCTTTGTTAATTGCACCTTTAAATAAATTGTTTTAGCTCTGTATTTTTTCTATAATACGCAAAAAATGTTCTACCCGAATAACCCTCGGACATTGATAAATGCTCAAACATTTTATGACAACTTTATCAAGCTTTCGAATTCTGTAATAAAATTTTTTCGAACAATTATCAATGTCCTTGGGTTATTACTACTGAAAAGATCAATAACTGTACCTACCTACAACATATGATTATTTTTAAAATAATCAGTTTGTAGTGCAAAATATTTTCAAAATAACACAGAAGACATTTTAATTCTTTATAATTTGATTTTGTTTAACTCCTACAGCTATTCTATAAATATACCCAAAATAAGAACATTTGACAGCTATCCGCGTCATGACAATTCGGAGAATGTTGGAGTAGACCGCGATTCGATTTCCGGCCGTACCTAGTTGTTTTTTTTATCACAAAATTTGGCGAATCTTAATAATTTTTTAACAGATTTTGTGTTTTGTGCTATATTTTTAGTTATTACGTAGGTAAATTTAAATAAGAAAACCACGTTAATCAAATTCATGATGATATGAGAAACTTTCCGCCAGAGTAGAGAGTGCGATATATGATAATTTCCTATAAATGGTCTTAGGAAAAATAGTTTATATGGAAAACCTGTTTATGAGAATTGATATCATTAGTAAGTTGTGCCTGTTGATTGAAAATATATTGTACCTATTTTTATTGTTAATTGAACATATCTCAGATTGTGTATGGATAATTTGGGACATAAGAATTTATCCCACACCTCTTATACTATTCCACCATTCTGTTATTGTACCTCATTCACTTTTATATGCGCTGTATTTTTGCAAATTTGATTGTTCTGGTGCAAAGTCAAAGCTTCAATAGCACAGATAGATTTTATAGCAAAGGGTACAGTTGGAAATTTTAACTAGACTCTTGTTTTCATCTATTATACAATGTCATAAATGCAGGCCGTTAACTAATCGACTTCTGGCGTTCATTTTTGAGAGGTTGGTAGCGGAGTAGGTTGAATGATTGACATTCCAGACGCGCATAGATATGAAAAGAAGAAAAGTAACCTAGCAACAAAGTTGATGACATATGTTTGGTTGTGGTGGATTGGTGCTTAACGCTAAGATATTAATGATATCTTTGGGTGAGTCATATATATCAATAAATAAATAGTGTGGGTAGTTTTATTTATTACAATAAATGGCTTGTAGCTGCAGGGAACTAAATCTGCATTTTTTGAATGAGAAAAAAATGGTTCATTCACAACAAATGCTGGAAAGAATCATGTATTAAAAGTTGTCGAGTTATTCCATCGTTATTAATTCTGCGGCCTCCATATTTATCAATATTAATGATTTCTAATAGGTGTATGGCAGCTTCGACTTCAGTATTGACAGGGGGCATGTGGTTTTTACAATTAATTAAGTTCAATCTCATGCCTAGAACCAGAACAAAGAATCTTCTTTTTAAAACGCCTTGGGGTTTCTGGTTCTGATTTGAGATTCATTGTATATATTTTGTGCAGGAGTATTAGGGTTCCCTAAAGGAGTTGAAATATAACGGCTCACACCATATCCACCATGTCCCACCAGCATGCAATCCTTTCCGAAAGCATTCATTTCCATACGTGATCGGTAGGTACTGTCGGTGGACAATGTCAAAAAAATTAAAAAATAACAATCTCCTTAGGTTACATTTACCGGATTAAGTTTTAACTCTCCAATTTTGTCCGGTTGAAATATGTCATTTTCAAAACTCTAATTATCGTTAACCAGATATTGCACAATGAAAAATGGACATTAAACTGAGTTTGAGAGATAACTGTTTATTGTACAACTCGCCTAAGAGGTTTGTTGCTTCTTCGACTTCAGGATTGACAGTGTGCATGTGGTCGTTACTATTAATGGCTATGTTGTGTGAAATTGCAGTTGTTACAACAATTTTTTCAACTTTAGGTGAGTTCAATCCTATGCCTAGTACCAAAACAGGGAATTTTCTTTTCAAAACGCCAAAGCATCTTTCTATGGGGTTTCTGGTTCTCATTTGAGACTTATTGTATAGATTTTGTCAAGGAGTATCAAGGCTCCTTAGAGGAGTTGAAAGATAACAGTTCACACCATATCGATCATCTCCCACCAGTATGCTTACCCCTCCGATAGCATTTATTTCCATACGTGGTCGGTAGTTATCTATGATCGGTAGGTACTGTCGGTAGACAATGTCAAAAAAATTGAAAAATAACAATTTTGTGAGGTTACATTCACCGGATTAAGTTTTAATCATGGTTTAAACTCTCCAATTTTGTCCGGTTGGAATATGTCATTTTTAAAACTCTAGTTAGCGTTAACCAGATATTGCACAACGAAAAATAAACATTAAAGTAAGAGATGACTGTTTATTGTACAACTCGCCCTAAATAAGTAAAAATTGTTTGGTCTAATTGAATAATACAAAATATACAATACTATAATTTATTACCTAATTGTTACATTTTCTTCACTTGGTACACATGTCATAGGCATGGAGTTTCATAGGATCAAAATGGGATGCAGGAGATTTTATTTTCACAAGTTATTCAAACTTCTATATCCTCACCCTCAACTACTATTTCATTAACTCTTCCGCACCACCAAAACAAACAACATTTAATCATAACTTTTCTCAACATTTTATTTTGCTGTTGGTGATTTGAGCAATATAAAATTTTAAATGATTCCATTTTGGTTTGCGAAGTCGAATCAAGAACTTCTACCAAATTCAATTTATTACAAAATCTTGGTATTAAATGGAATAATTTTCACATTGCTTCACTGGCAATACAATTGAAAAATGTTCCTGGCACAGTCAAATTACAATTTCTATATTGCCTTACCTCTATAAATTCAATATCAGTGTTACGTTCTCTGAACAAAAAATTTTCCCTGCATGTTTCACACTTAATCAATTTAATCCTTGTTTTGGCTATGAGACCAGTGATATAGCTAATGACATTTGATGCAATTTCAAATTTTTCACTATTGGGAATATCTTGCAGATGGGGTACTACAATATTTTCTGGGCATGTAATGTCAGGGGTGATCTCACCAGTTAAATACCTCTTCAGGTTATCTAAAGCTTCCTCACTGTGATCCTCTTGACAGTTGGCCAAATGGTTGGAAATTAAATTATTTATAATCAAGGCCTTAAAAGAGGTCACAAAATGGGATGCAGAGGGGGAAATTTCACGTACTCCGTGACTACGGATGCTACCAAAAAAATGTTCCGAAGCATCTTGCTGGAAAGGCCTCGTCATTATGTACCTGTTCTCCCAATTGACTGTAACAAAAAGCTAGTCAGTGCTGTACTTACTCCATTTCAAAATTCGCTTCATGAGATTTCCCACTCGTCGACTGAACACTTGAGTGCAGCACTCCACTTTCATTTGATTGATTTTGCTCCTGAAAATGAGATTGAATTATTATTGAATTATCATTTAAAATATACACACATTGTGAAAAATTTCAAACAAAAAAAAATAAAAATGAAAAAATGACCTAATGATGTGGCTATCAGTCAAATTGCTCCAAATTTTGTCCCCATCCTCTGAGTCCAGCATATAAAATTGCTCTAAGTGCTCACACTTGGCAATTCTTTTGTCACCATCCTTAATAAAGTGCAAGTCTTCATTCAATAAATTGTTCCTCATTCCCTTAATGAGTTGAGGACCATCAAAAAGTGGTACTATTTCCTTTCCATCAACAAAGAAACCAAAATGTAGATAATCTTGATTTCTTCTCACAAATTCTGCCTTTGTGTCACTTATAAGGCTTCGGATAGCAGCTTGATCGGCACTTCCCTGGCTGCAAACTATCGCTACAATATCAAGTCCTGCTTTCTGATAGGTTCCAATAACCTGTTAAGCAACAAGTCATGAATAAATGGTTATATATTATTATCATTATGAAAAAAAAAGTGATGTGAATTTTAACAATATTAGTTACCTCCCTGATTTGACATTTCAAGTCAAATGTTTCAATAAGAACCATTACCACTTGTATAGAAAAGTAGCTGTTTCCATTGCATTGGTCCTTTTACCATAAAAACATTGACATGGTTTGACAATAGGGACTTTCTGTCATTGTCTCCTAGATCATGAAAGCCATAGATGTAGTCTTCTCTTTGGTTGTAAGTTAGACCCGTATCAATCGACATCTCATCAAATAGAATAATTGATTTCCCGTCAATTATTTTTAGTTTACCTACTTGGTTTATCAATGATTTCATTGAAGGATTATCTATCCCTGATGGAAAGTGTACTTTGTGTAAAAGGTTTATTGGTGTTATTTTTGTGGGTAGGGTGAAAACCTCAGAGAGAAGTCGATAGCCTTTGCCACTTGCTTTTAAAATGCTCAGGCATAAAACTTTCTCATCTAAAGTGAATCTTCTTGCTTCTGGTTTTGATTTTTGGGTCCTTATTTGGAATATTATGAAGTTATAGGTGGGTTTGTTAACTTTTTCCATAATGCCTTGAAATTGAGAGCAAGCATTTTTAGCAGAATTTAGACGATCCTGAAAAATTTTCATTCCTCCGCTCATCTGTGCCATTCTGTTCGATACGTTAACTACCTTTTTGTAGAAATGTCGTGCTGTTGGTGATAACATTGGCTGGCGGGTAACATTGACTCCTTTCAATATTTCTAATTTTGTAATGAAACAATTTTATTATTACCATTACAGTCGAAAAATTAGTATAAATAGGACTGACTTTCAATTTGATATAGTATTAGTATAACTGTGTAATACTCTATTTATTAATAGTTATATATTTCATACATAATTATGAAAATAAAAAGTGAAGAATACTCACTCCTTGGAGTGATAGAAGTAGCCATCGGGCGGACTTGTGTATCCTCCGCAATGACTATTTAAGCTTCCTTATGTATTTCCTCAAAAACCTTAGTAGAAGAACGTTCGGGGGTACTTGTTAGATCCATTAATTCAACATCTTGAACAAAAAATCAATGTTCTCAGAATAAAATGACTTTCAATATTGAGATATGATCAATGAATAGATAGATGGGAAAAATATATTACTTTCAAATGCTTTTGAATATAACGAAGGCAAAACATCTTTCTTCAATAATTTTCTCCCACAGTTTTGAACAAAAGAATTCTCTTCAAAGTGCAAACTACACACTCTACGATTGTTGTACAAAGTGTTGTACAAAGGATGCACATATCTAACTTCCTCGTGGTCAATTTAACTGAGCCACATTTGCAAGCGGTCTGGGTTTTATTACAAGTCTTTGTAATTTATCTGCAGCAAATGGATAAAACGCATATTTAATTACGAAACACTATATCACCCATGTGATAGTTTAAATTTGAAATAAAATAAAATACTTGTGTAACTTTTAAGTAGGTACTTACCAATATGTATAAGGAAATCGCAAATTCAAAACAGCTATCACTGACACAATGTCCAATAGAAATATATAAAAAAAAAACGCTGAACTGGGAAACAAAAACACAATATACAACGAACAAACTTTCTCAAATCACAATCGAACACAAAATGTTCGGTTATAAAGTAACGGCTTCGGCTTCGTTTCGTTTCGTTGCCGATTTGGATAAGCATAACAACAACAGTGGCGCCCTCGCGTCTTTCTGGTTAAATAATATTTTTTGTACCTTGGCCATAAAGCTCCCTTTTCTGAGTCCGTGGATTCATGTTTTGTTAGTTAGCGTTAACCAGATACTGAGCAACGAAAAATAAACATTACACAAGTTTAAGAGAAAACTGTTTATTGTGCAACTCGCCCTGAGAACGGTAGCTTTCAGAATTAATAGCAAGTATTCTGTACACAATATTCAAGATAGCTCCTGAAAAATACCACAGTGTCAAACACCATCAAAGGCTTTAGCAATGCCCAGAAACAAAACAACACTGTTTTCTTGACAAGCAAATTAAAAATGGTTCATCCACTCTCAGACGACGAATATGACCGAAGACTGGTATTTTGTGAAAATATGGACAGCTGGATGGAAATGTAATCACACAGACTGTGAGGTGACGCAAATCACATGTTTCGTGAAATAGGAGGTTGTACCTTTTTTAACCATACTTATTTAGCTGGTGATATAAGAGTTATGTAAAATGCAATAGAACCGCTAATCCTTGAAACTTTGGAAAATAATCCAGATAGATTTTCAGACTGAAAAAAACATCTCAATGGTGCTCTTCCACACGCAGAATATCCTTGTAAATAGATTGGACGACGAGGTTCACTGGAATGGCCAGCCTGATCACCGTACCCCACCAAATCTTTGGATTTTTCATGTGGATGTATATTGAATCGAATGTTCACACTAATGAACCCAAAATAGGCCAAGAGCTGGGTATTTTTTGTAAAAAATGTACGGGAACAGGTATTTTTTTCTTTGAATATGTTCAGGGGTGTCCCATGAATGTAAATCCAAGTTGGCGTCATGAGGGGGGCTTCACTTCAGCCGCTATCTTGAAAAACACGTTTTATCAAATATCTTGCGAACCGCGCATCGTACGACAGAAATTGTGGAAATCATTATTGTAGATAATAATATTTGCCATATTTTTTATCCGAATTTTTTTTGTATAACGCCAGATTTTAAATCATAGCGCTTCAAACTTTTTTCAATATGATTTTCGCTGAGTATTCAGTTAATGGTCAATGATACATCAAGAATGGTGGTAGATCAATTGTGGAGCATGAAATTTCCTATAAATTTCATTGGAAACTTCTCCCCGTAGCATTTATAGTTTAGGAGCTGCAGCTTGGTAAAGCTCCTCGTACATTATCAGTGGCAATATTGCTCGTTGTATACGAAAACCATTTCATAACGCACAAAGTGGCATGAAGTATACAGCTGTGTACCAAATGAATTAAAATTATAAATAATGTGGAGAACAACTAATAATTTATCGAACTCTATTGTTGCTTAAAACGGTATCATCATTATAAAAGATTGTCAATGATGCATCACGCTACATCGTTAGAATTGTTATTGTTATTCTTAATATTATTGTAATGTTTTTCTTATTTATTCAAACAGTTTCCACCGTGGGATAAAATTACACGTTCACTATGGCTAATTACCATTGATTTATTGAAGGAACACTTAAACACTATAATAAACTTAATTTATATACACACTACTTGATTCTACTATTTATATTCATCATCTGTTCACTCACTGTATACTGAAACTGTTTACCGATTCACTGTATACTGAACAACTCCCCGACTCACTCGAAAACCCGCGTAAATATAGTGTCCTCCACAACTCTAGACTTTCTTGAATTCACCGCCTTCTACGCTGCGAGAACAGTATGGAACATTACCTGTTAAAGAACCTTTCTAGAAAGGTCGAATGCATAGTTTGCGACAGGACCGGCTTCCGAATCACTGAGTTCGTAACATTATTATTATTATTAATCAACGTTATGCTTCTATTATGCTTTTTTATATTGTAGAGTATTATTTTATATTGTAAGTATATTATTATATATAGTAAGATTGAAAATGATTTAATTCAATTCAGTTCAATTCAATATGAATTTTTTATGTTTTTAAATTTAACGTGAATCTGAGTTTTTCGAAAAACCGGTAAGGGGCAGTTCATAAAACACGTCACGCTGAAATTGGGATTTCTAGACCCCCTCCCCGGTTGTCACGCTGTGTCACACTTTCTGTTACCCCCTATCAATATTACGTAACAAAATCCAAATACCCCCTCCTAAAAAAAATTAAAAATTTAATTCAATGTACAACATACATTTATAAGTTTAAAATTACAATTACAAAGTTACAATGTACAATTTACTAATACGGCTTGACTTCTATCATGACAGAAATTTGAAAAAAATTATTGAGAGAAATAAGGTGAGATTATACAGCAAATAAAATAAAATAAGGAATGAAATAAATTAAAATAATAAAGATGAACATAAGCATCTCTATGAAAGCGTTTATACAAGAAATAAAATAAAATAGTAAATAAGAATTAGTACAAAAGATGGCCAGCTTTTATCATTTTGTTTTATTTTATTTTAATTTGTTTGGAAGCCGATAATGCGCATGACCCAGATATTTCTGTTCTAAATGTCCTGAGCTTCCAATTATTCTTCATGTAACCTAACGAAGTACTTGATTATGAGACCACGACATTTTTGATATTTAAAATAGCTCAAACGAAAAACTTTCACATACACAACATTCTCACCCCTCATTGAGCCAAAACAAAAATGTAGCCAAAACAAAAAGTGGAATTCACTAAGCTTGCACAAAACACAAACAAAGTTATTGTCAAAAAAGCTGCAATTTGATTGGTTTACTCTTACTTCTTATTTTATTTTATTCATCTCTATAATCAATGTTTTTTTGTCCTTATTTCTTAACTTATTTTAATTAGTTCCCTATTTTATTTTATTTGCTGTATAATCTCACCTTTACTCTAGTAAAATTTTTGAAGTCGCGAACGTCACGTTGCCTTTCGATTCCCGGTCCTCCTTGTCACATCTTGTCACAATCACCAAGACCCCCCACCTCCCTTGTGTGCGAACGTATTTTATGAACGGCCCCTAACCCGTTTCAATTGTTGCAAATTTTGAAGAAAAAAAAAACTGTGTATATTCGTCAGCACTTCATTTTCTCTGTCTAAAATTGTTGTCGAAATCACTAAAATAAAAAAAAGTGTGTAGCATACTGAGCTAACAACCAAGAGGTTCTAGGTTAGAAACCCGTTCTGGACCTGGGTTTTTCCAATTTCTCAAAAAATATTTACATGTGCTTATAAATCAAGTAAGTAACGAGAGAAAACTAGATGCAACATAATATGGAAAGAACAGAATTATAACACACAATTCGGAAAATATATATAATTTCGTTCATATCTGGCCACATGCAGTTACTGCGCATGCTTGCAGCCCTGTAACCGGTACGTTTAACGCACAAACAGGCGAGAGAACGACCCTAGTGGATGATGAATATACAGCATTATAATCTCGTTATAATCTCATTTACAGCGTAATAGCTCCTAAACTATGAATGCTACGGAAAAAATTTTCTGATGAAATTTATAGAAAGTTTCATGTTCTACAATTCTGTTATCACCATTTTTAATTCATCATTAACCATTAACTTAATATTCAGCAAAAACCATATTGAAAAAAGTTTGGAGCGCTATAATTGAAAACGTATGCATTATTAGGAACCAAACACTCTGAAAGCTTGGGAAAAACCCCAAGTATCTTTCAAGCGGAAATCCACGCCATAAGAAAGTGCGCCCAGTTCAATATTGATAAAGGATACAGGAGACAAAGGATTATTATAATGTCGGATAGTCAAGCAGCCATTAAGGCACTGAGCTCTTGTGAAATCAGTTCCAAAATGGTGTGGGAATGCCTGGACAAACTCAATGAACTAGGCGAGAACAACATAGTCACCTTACCATGGATTCCAGGACACACTGGAATAGAAGGAAATGAAATAGCAGATGAACTAGCAAAGAGGGGGACTGAAATACCTTTCTGGGGGCCCGAACCCTTTTGCGGAATCAGCCCCAATGTAATATTGGAAGAAATAAGTGAAGCCGAGAAAAAGAGAAGATCTGACCATTGGAAAGATCTAGTAGGGCTTATACAATCAAAGACTCTTCTGGGTGACTACAACCTGTTGAGATCAAAAGAATGCATAAGTCAAAGTAAAACTGCGCTAAGAGTTTTAACAGGGATCCTAACGCCTGAATGGGCACCTGAAAAAGCTCAAAATAGTGGAGGAAGAAAATGCAGATTTTGTGGAATGGAAGAAGAAACCTCCATCCACATACTTTCCAACTGCACAGCACTTCAGAATCCTAGATCACAGCACCTGGGAGATTACTGGATAGAAGAGGAACATTTGCCTAAGTTGAAGTCTGCAGACATCCTAAAATTCCTCCGGGAAATAGGACTAAAGGAACTACTAGTTTATGAGACTCTCCTCAGAAACTGAGTAGAAGTAAGGGGGCACAATAGATCTTTTAGGTCTCAGTGAATGTCACCCCAAAAATCACACATACATACATACATACATACATACATTATACAAAAAAAAGTTTTGGATACAAAAGATGGCAAATATTATTATCCACAATAATGATTCCCATAATTTTTGTGAAGTGAAGCCTCCCCCATGACGCCAACTTGGATTTACATTCAGAGGACACCTCTGAACCTATTCAAAGAAAAAAATACCTGTTCTCGTACATTTTTTTCAGAACCTACTTTTTTGGCTGGGGCTCTTGGACTAAAACTGCCAGGAATTAAAAGGAGCTCATTTCGAGTAATC
>CAJUYG010002204.1:19145-37199 GCA_910591675.1 Galerucella calmariensis | reverse complement strand
AATTTTGAAGTCAACCAAACGAATCCGTATATTGATTTTGTGAAAGTTTTGTTATGTTCAGTATATATACCATTGGCTTTTAGCTGCAATGAAACCCCAATTATCACTTTAGGCGAGTTAAATTTGTCAGATACATAGGTCTCCAGCTATCTGTAGCCGCCAGCCAAAGTCTCGGCTAGAATTAGAAAGCGTTTATCAATGCACCACATGACCGTCAGGAGACTAGGTATAATAGAGCATTTGGCAACCTTGTCCGTGATATCAACGTGGGTAAATGTCAGAGTGTAAATTTTTCATGGTAATTTGGTGTCAGGAGAATCACCCGTTTCATGAAATATACTGTTACGCGAGCTACTGCATTGATATGCTCAATTGGTGCCCCCAGTGAAATTCCCATATGAGACGACTATGGCTCCTCCGCCCAATTTTCGAGAAAAATCCAGAATACCCAGCGCATCCACCAGAACGACGAGAAATTCCTAGAACTACAAGGCGCGCGAGTATAAATAGGCCACGAGCATCGCTGCATGGAGTTAGTGCTGCTACCGAAGGAAAGCAATCGCGCCTCGATAAAGTGTTTATACAGTGCTATTCAGAAGTCCCCTTCCCCCCTCGTATCTTTTGAACGGCTACACTTACATTAATAAAATTTGGAGGATGAAAATAAAGTGTTGTAAGCTTCTCTACGAATGGTAACAGGTGACGTAATATTAATAGGTCTTATTTAAAATTATTGGCCAAAGTAGCACTGTGACGTCATCTATTACTATTACGACACCTGTTACCATTCGTAGAGAAGTTTACAACACTTTATTTTCACCCTCCAAATTTTATTAATGTAAGTGTAGCCGTTCAAAAGATACGAGGGGGGGGAGGGGACTTTTGAATGGCACTGTATAAATTATAGTTAGTGTGTTCAGTGTATTATATAAATTATTAAATGAGGACTGTATTAAATATAAGTCTGTAAATATAAATTAAAATAATTGTTAAAATACATATTTTAAATTTTATTCTCATATTTTGTTATAACACACTGAACCTAAAATATTTTCGTTTGTTTCCGCAAATTTACTTTAGCAACACTGTAGGTAATAAATGTCACTTGTAAGTGTCAAAATTGTGGCGATACAGTCGACTCTGGAAAAGTGGAAACTCAAAGGACCAAAGAAAAATTTCAAATTACCCAGAGATCAAAATAACAAGAATTTGATTAAGATTATTTTTGATTTATTCACAAGAAAACATTTATTTCCCGATACTAAAAGAAGTGAGAAAAAATGTTTAGGAATCTGCTTCTAATTCAAGCGATCCTTTAACTCCTCTAATACTATATATTTCTAAACAAATTTCCAAATTCTAACCATATTTCCCAACAAATGGATAGTTATATTCACTCATGTACTCTTCATTGTAAAGCACAAATTTGCATCACAACCATAAATTTGTATACATCTAACCTTAAGCAACTATTGTTACATTTTCAGGAAGTTGTTTATGAACACGTAGCACACTAATGAAAATCGTTTTAGAATTTCAAGCTTTCGAAACTTTACGGTAAAGTTTGGTTTCTCATTTCGCAAAAGTGTTTTCGTTTAGATATATATTATATACTTGGAAAACTTCCATATGTATTGTACGTGTTACATTATTCATAAAAATGATTAATAGATTGGAAAATATCGATTAATGTAGAAACATCTCGGGAATAAATGGGTGGATGTATTGAAGAGGAATTAATTTGACAATTCCACACCTGTGATTTTTAAATAATCAAAACGTGTTTTTTGACAGATCACCATGGCAACGGATGAATTTTAGTGGAAATTTATTCCTCGCTGGTAGCTACGTGGGCTTGAAACAATTAAGTATTATTAGAGTTTCCTGTTATATTGTCGTATTTAATAAACCGCGTTCTACCAATAGATATCGTAGAATAATAATTATTTTAACGGGTTAGTAGTTGTAAGTAGTGTTAGTAGTTGTTATTTCTTAGTTGAACGGTCACTGTTTTTAAGAAATATTTTTCAAAAAAGCATTAGAATAATTATTATTTTGCGATATCTATTGGTAACGCAATTTATTAAATAAGACAATATTACTGAAAACTGTATTAATAAGTTATGAAATCAAACAATTTTATTTTGTTAAATCTACATTGTATTTAAACATAAAGTGATGCGTTTCGCTAACACAGTAGCTTTTTCAAACGTATGGAGGTATAATGAGAAACTTTCTATTTATACAGTGCCTTAATACTAAATTAAACGGATATTTAACAATAAAATTATAATCTATTTACAGGAAATGAAATGAATTTGTCTAAATATGGGATTAACTAAAGTATTTAACAAGTTTACCTGGAAACTCATTCACAACCATCCTACAGGAATCTTTCTAGGTAAAAAGGTTTGATAATGGAGAATTGTTAATATCAAGTTGGTCGTTAAGAAGATTATCTGAATATTTGTTTTTATTTATCTCTAGGGCTTCTAAAAGATTTAATTTGAAGGATTTAGTTTCTATATGCAAAATTTCCAAACTTGAATCGAAAGAGTGTTGGTTTGCTAATAAATGATTTGAATAGTTGGAATCTAATTTTTGATTGTCATAACTACGTTTGTGTTCTGAAATTCTAGTTTTAAAATTCCTAAAAGTTCTACCTATATGAATTTCATAACAGTCGTCATTACCACATTTTAATTTATAAACTCCTGATTTATTTAGTTTTGAAGATTTGGATTTGTTGTTTTTAATGAATTTGGATAAATTGTTGTCGGTTTTGAAGCAAATGTTCAAGTCTAAAGTTTCTAAAAATGATTTTATTTTTAAGGATGGTATTCCAAAGTAAGTTAAGCTTTTAAATTGGTTATTTTTATTTTCATCAGAAGGAAATACTTGTTCTAGAGTATGTTTTCGTATCTTTTTATTTATGATGTTGTCAATTAAATTTGGATCGTAATTATTATTAACCGCTATTTGCTTTATTATATTTAGTTCTTTATTGTAATTGTCAATATTCAATGGAACTGTTAAAAGTCTATGTATCATACTATTGAAAGCTGCTAATTTATGACTGATTGGGTGGACTGAACTATTATGAATTGTAATGTCTGTATGTGATGGTTTGTGAAATATAGAAAAGTCATGTCTATTGTTTATATTTGAAATTGTAAGATCTAGAAAGTTTATGGACTTATTTTGTTCAATGTCTACTGTAAATTTGATATTTTTATGTATTGAGTTAATGTGAGTAATGAAGTTATCTAATTGTCTCGTAGTACCAGTGAAGCAAGATAAAATGTCATCTACATATCGGTGTAAACAAATTTTTTACTAAGGGGGTGTTTATGAATTATCTTTTCTATATTATCCATGAAAATTTTTGATAATAGGGGACTGAGAGGGTTGCCCATAATCAAACCCTCTTTACTGCTATAAACCTTTCCGTTGAAATGGAAATAATTTTGATTTAAACAAACTCTTAATAAATTTATAATATCAGATTGAATTATGGGATTAGTATTATTGTAAATGAGCAAGTTATCAACAAGAGTGATAGTTTCATCAGGAGGTATACTAGGGAATAGATTTGTTACATCGAAAGATATGAATTTAGACAAGTGAGTTAGTTTTATATCTTAAATATTATTAATTAGTTCTGTTTAGTTTTTAATTGAAAATTGAGGTTTGAATGAACAATATTGGGAAATTATATCTATTAGAAATTTTAAGATTTTAAATGACGGTGCTGTGAAAAAAGAAACAACCGGTCTAATTGGGTACCCTTCTTTATGAAGTTTGATTAATGAATAGAGTTCTGGGTGTTGTGGATTTGGTAGAAATAATTTGTGTTTTTCTTTGTCGCTTATTATCGATTTGGAATTATTTACCGCTAATTTTATTTCCTTCTGAAATTTATTAGTAGGATCTTTTTTGAGAATCTCAAAATTTCCAGCCTGTATGAAATTGTTTGTCTTCGATATATAATCTTCTTTAGGTAATACTAGAACTGTATTTCCTTTATCTGCTTTAGTAAAAATTAGGTTATTTGAATTTGATTTTTGTTGAATTGTCTTGACGACTGATAACTCAAAATTGGGTTTGTTATATTTGAAATATTCTTTTTTAATAATATCAGAAGCTTTATGTTTTAGATTAGAGTTATTTTGAAAATTATACAAATTGATTTCTGTTTCTATACCTAGTTTATTGAAGTTATCAAATGAACATGTGAGTTGAATATTATGTTTAAAACCTTTTTGTAATAATTGAACTTCTTTATTTGAAAAAACTGTATTTAAAAGATTGACAAATCTGTGAAAAAATGTATGTTCTGAAAATTTGGATTGTGGGTTTTTGGTTACTGATTATTCAATAGTGATTTTAATTTACGTTTTTGTACTTGGTACTTTTTGTGAATAATTAATTTAATTTTATATCTTATATCCTGATCTAAAATGTCAAACTCTATGGGGTGTAATATGTGTGATAGTTGTGAATGAATTACCTTAACATAAATATTGAAATTATCTCTCTTACTATACTGTGTCTCCTTTTCTTCTTTCAACCATTTTTCTTTACCATATATGTTTGCTTTGATTGCTGCGCTGCTGTTGTTGTCGGTCTTCAATTTCATGTATTTTGGGAATACATTATTCCTTTGACACTGTCCAAAGACTGTATTAATACTTTATTGTTTCAGGCCCACGTAGCTTGTAGTCATATTTTTCGAATGTTGGTTTGCAGTTGGAGGTGAAGATGTCGCTATTGTCACGACGTTTACACTTTCGTTACTGGAAGACATGTATTGATTGTGATTTTGGTTTCTCCTGCAGTCTGGTTGGTTATATGTGGTCTGTGCAGTCTGGGATTAAGCTCTTAGAGCACTCGAATGAAGGACATACACCTTGTACTGATGAGGCGCCAATACGCCGATACCGGTCTACAAGTAATGTTGTCCATTCTAATTGCAAAACGGAATGGTTGGTGTTAAATATCTTGTAGATAATATAAACCCCGTTTGACTTTAAGGTGTAATTTAATAGCCGTCGGGGCCTATAGCCCAGGAGCTATACGTATAGTTGCTGCCTCTTAGTTGAACGGTCACTTATAAAGCATTAGAATAATTATTATTATTGAATATAATACAGTTTTTTCCAAACATGTCAAGGTTAATCACACAAGTGCCGCGATAGTAAACTGATAATAAAAAACACAGAAAACTCTGACATATGCATAGTAACAATGTTTTATATTATCAGGTACCTATTAATAAACAAGAATAAATTAAAATAACTGGACATTCCTCTATAAAGGCTTATTCACAACATGATAATAACGAGCATTCGCATTCTGTAACGAATCTCCGAGATAAAACCTTGGATATTGAACTAGCCACAGTGTCAACAACATTCATATCAATCTCAATAACAAAATCTGCATCAGTAAAGGAGCAAAATAAATGTCTACTGAGATATAATAGTTTTGTTTTTAACAATTGTTCTTTGTAGACATTATTCTTCTAAATTATTCTTTCAATTTGTAATATAAAGTTTAATGGAGTTGAGTTCCCTATTAATGGAAAAGTCTCACCCAATACCGGGATTGTGCGCATACAACAAAGCAGTAGTACAAGTAGTAAAGTTCATTTACGATAAGTTTGCTAATAACAAAACATGACAGATGTTTTACATCGTTGCCACGTTGTAATTTTTTTTCCAGTTGTTAGCATAAAATTATGTTGAACATTTTTTGACAGTTCCAAGCACCAATCAAATTTCCTCATTTTTGATCATATGAACAATTCCACCCAATCATGTCAACATTACACTGATAACAGACCATGGGCTATTTTCACGTTGCTATGGACACATATTGATTTATTCCGATTTGTTTTAGCTCTGTATTTTTTCTATAAGTAGCAAAAAATGTTCTATCCGAATAACCCTCGGACATTGATAAATGCTCAAACATTTTATGACAACTTTCTCAAGCTTGTAGCTTGTAGGCAACAAGCTTTATTCGAAAATTTTTTCGAACAATTATCAATGTCCTTGGGTTATAACTACTGATAAGTTGTTTATTGTATAAGACTACATTCAACTCAGAAATAACAGCCGAAATTATAAAATTTTGATAATTAAATACATAAATTTCAAGATCTCCAAGTTTGCAGCCCTAAGAATAACTGAAAAATGTTATCTTCATGAACTTGTTGAATTGCATCGTTATTGCAATATATTAAAAAATAATGTATTTATTAAAAATTTACATCTCGTTCTCTCTCAAAATATGATATTAGGGATGCTGCCATCTCCTTGCAACCACTCGATAAAGACTTAAGCATTGCGACGCAGTGTTCGATACTCTCTTCCAAATAGTTATGAAAATAACAGATTATATTTCACACAGTAAATAACAAACTATAAAACGCGAATGAAAACGACAAACCAACACAAAAAATTCTGATAAAATTGTCTGATTTTGACAACATAAGTCTGGCAACCCCGGACACGGTAGCCAACTTTTGGACCGTAACTTCCACTGTTATAATATGATTAATTATTCCATTTACACTTTGGATATTTAGATTTTGTTCAGTGGCTGCAATTGTTACTACATATGTCAAAATTGCAAACCTATCGTAAATGAACTATACCATCGCTTATCGCGATTTAAAACACCATTTTATTTATAATTCACTTGGTTCAGTGTTGGTTATTCACAAATTTATTATAGCAATAAAAATCCGCGGTGAACTGCTGGAGAACCTAACCCTCCGAGCTGGCCAAGATTAAAGGAAAGAAGACAGGGTAACCGAAAGTCGCTAACTAGTTTTTAGGGTTCCGTGCCCAGAGGGTAAAAAACGAACCCTATTAACACCTGTAAGATACTAATTATTGGTATCTCCCTGTATATATATATATTTCTATCTACTCATTTTTATTCAAGTACATGTTTTTTATATTGTACATATACCTTATCGGTATATTGACCAGTTTAGAGAGTTCAGTATAGGAATAAAGACGTTTCACATTAAACGTTGTTTTATTTGTAGTTGATGATTATATTCAAATTAATATTTTCATATAGAGATACATAACACCCCCGAATAGTAATTATTCGGTGCTATCTTGAAATCATTTTTTTATAAAAACGCACAAACTACCTTACGATGTTTCAGGCCTAGTAGGCATTCCCAGATGCTCCACTAGGTCAGGATTAAGAGGGTGGGTAAAAGAACAACACAATAAACACTGGAAGAATACGCCCAGGCAAACATATGAGGAGAATTTCATAAAAGAACCATTATAAAAAGTAGCGAAAGAGCTGCACTCAATGAGCAGGAGCAAACTACGCACCATAACGGGGCTTCTTACGGGACACTTTCCCACAAAGGAGCACCTGAACAAAGTAGGGCTGTATAACGGAGACCTTACATGCGGAAGATGCAAAAAGATACCGAAACAGCTCTGCATATACTATGCATCTGTGAGACGCTGGACCACAGGAGGCAGAAACTGTATGGAAGACCCAAAATGACTCCAGAAGACTTATACAACCAACCAGTGAAGAACCTGTACGAGCTAATACAGGGAACGGATTGGCTGAATAGGCTGTAGTCAGAATACTAGGAGTATCCACAATAAGCCCAGGAGACTGAAATGGTGCCGAAATGGGTGCTGAAATGGGACAGCTCTTTAAAAAAAGAGTTTCTTCTTTGTAAATAGAGGGATCAGATTAAGACATGTTTAAATATATAATATATTTTATTACCCAAAAATAAAACTGGTGAGATTGGCGATTTCAAGTTTTTTATGTTCACTCTATAATCTCATAAAACCCCAAGGTTTTGTGAAAATGAAATTAATGGGAATATACAAAATAAGCTTTATATTATTTATGCTTTAAATTAAATTTCATAAAGGGGCCTATGGCTACAATATCACTTCGTTACCGAAATCCTTTGTAACATTATATTTATGGCTGCTATTCCCACCAGTGAAGGGTTGACAAGAAAACGTAAACATAGAATTACATTTCCAAGTTTGCACAAGTTTACCTAGACTAGTGGAATCCAGAATCAGAACTTCGCGCTTGATTAGTTTTCACTTAATAGGTCAACTGTGAACCCTGAGGATTAGTTTTACTTCTCTTCCTCGCTCTCTCTCTTCTTTCGCTAAAAGGATATGTCTTGTACTCTAAAAGTGCCAGAAAATATTGTTAAAAACTCATTTTGAAGTGAACGAAGAAAATAACCTGGGCTTTTATTTTTCCCAAAACTAATATAATTTTTAAACTCGTCGTGTTCAACCAACAATTTGTATTTTGTGTTGTTAATAGAATTTACGTGATCGCAAACGTTTTGTCCGCTATTCGATAGAATCTTCCAGAGTTTCTTAAACAAACCTTAACTCTTTAAGTTATAAATAATAGTTGCACAAGGAAAATTAGAATTGACTGAAAACTCCTCCTGTGGAAGGAATGCGGCCGAAAACATTCGATATTTCCACGTTCAACTATGAAAAAGCTGAAGTGCTAAGTATGTAGTGATAGTAAGTAGAAAATGGACTTTATTGATTATGTCACAAGCATTATAATACATGAATTTTCCATAGTTGTGAAGATTTAATTGAATGTATTGTACCTATATACAGTGTGGTGTCATTATTTTAGAAAATTATAAAAAATGCCGAGTCACGTCAACTTTTGAATTGAGTTGTGCATTATGTAAACATAAATGTAAATGTACAGAGTGATTCACGCAAGTATGCCATAGTCGGTGTTGTTTTTTTTAATGAAACACCCTGTATATTTGCATATTTTTGAAGTCCTCTTAATGAACCGATTCCAACAAACTAAATAATGTATGGTCAATTATGAATTATACAGGGTGAAATTTTTATTTTTACAGTTATTAAACACATACATAAAATACCTGATGTATTTGATTTTAATACATTAAAATAAATGCTCAAAATGTTTTTCATCTAGTTGTTGGAAATAGCACAGTCTCCTATAGAACTCCTCCTTAACTTTGTTTAAAGTTTGAGGTGAAATATTCCGTATTTCTGTAGTTATCCTGTCTTTGAGGTCTACAATGCTAGTTGGTTGTGTTGCATATACTTTGTTCTTGAGATAACCCCACAGAAAAAAATCTAACGACGTAAGGTCTGGCGATCTAGCTGGCCACTCAATAGTACCTCTTCGTCCAATCCATTTATCGGAGAAGATTTCATATAATTAAATTCTTACCATTAAAGCATAATGGGGTTGCCCCGTCTTGCTGGAACCAAACATTTTCATTCGGTAAGCTAGGATCTATTGCGTTGGGATATGTTTGCCAACGCAGGAATAACTTCATTTCTAAGCATATTTGAATATTTTCCAGCTGTCAAATTTCCATCTATAAATATAGGACCAATAATATGGTCGCCTACGATACCGGCCCAAACGTTCACCTTTTAAGGGTACTGAGTATGTGTCTCACGCATCCAATTAGGATTCTCTACTGACCAATATCTACAGTTCTGTCGGTTTATTATTCGAAGCTTTTTTTTGTATAACGCATAGGTTTTTGATTATAGCGCTACAAACTTTTCTCAATATGGTTTTTGCTGAATATTCAGTGAATGGTCAATGATAAATCAAGATTGGTGGTAACTGAATTATAGAGCATGAAATTTTCCATAAATTTCACTGGAAACTTTTTCCCGTAGCATTTATAGTTTGGGAGCTATTACGCTGTAAATCAGATTATAACAAGATTATAATGCTGTATATTCATCATGCGCTAGGGTCGTTCCCTCGCCTGTTTGTGTTAAATGTACCGGTCACAGGGCTGCAAGCATGCGCAATAAATACCTGTGGCCAGATATGAAGGAAATATATATTTTTCGAATTGTGTGTTATAATTCTGTTTTTTCCAATATATTATGTTGCGTCTAGTTTTCTCTCGTAACTTATTTGAATTATAAGCACATGTAAATATTTTTTTGAGAAAGGGGAAAAACCCACTTCAAAACGGGTTTCGAACCTACGACCTCTGGAATTTCAGCTCAGTATGCTACACAGTTCTTTTTCTTTTAGTGATTTCGACAACAATTTTAGACAGAGAAAATAAAGTCCTTACGAATATACACAGTGTTTTAAAAGATTTGCAACAATTGAAACGGGTTAGGGGTCTTGGTGAGTGTGACAGACTGTGACAAGGGGGACCAGGGGTCGACAGGCAACGTGACGTTCGCAACTTTTCTCTCAATAATTTTATTTTATTTTTGTCATGATAGAAGTCACTCATTTCGTATTAGTAAATTATACAGATTTTTAAACTTATAAATGTATGTAAATTCAATCAAATTTTTTTTTAGGAGGGGGGTATTTGGATTTTGTGACGTCATATTAATAGGGGGGTATCAGAAAGTGTGAGAACCGGGGGGAGGGAGTCTAAAAATCCCAATTTCAGCGTGACGTGTTTTATGAACGGCCACTTGGCGATTTTTCGGAAAACTGAGATTCAAGTTAAATTTAAAAAAAAACAAAAAAATTCAAAGTGAATACCAACCTTCATATTCTTCCATTAAAAAAGAAATCATTTTTAATATTAGAATAATATATTATAATATACAATATAAAATAATACTGTACAATATAAAATAGCATAATACAAGCATAACCTTAATTGATAATAATAATAATAATAATATGAATAATAACAATTCTTACGATGTAGCGTGATGCACTATTGTTTTTTGCTACATTGACAAGCTTTTATATGATGATACCGCTTCAAGTAACAATAAAGATCGATGAATTATTAGTTGCTCTCCACACCACATTATTTATAATTTTAATTGATTCGGTACACAGCTGTATTGACATTTTTTTGAATACTTCATGCCATTTTATGCGTTATGCGTTATGAAATGGTTTTCGTATACAACGAGCAATATTGCCACTGATAATGTACGAGGACCAAGCTGCAGCTCCAAAAACTATAAATGCTACAGGAAAAAGTTTCTAATGTAATTTATAGAAAATTTCACGCTCTACAATTCAGTTTTTAATTTATCATTTGACCATTAACCAAATATTTAGCAAAAACGTGAAAAGTGAAGCCCCCCCCATGACGCCAACTTGGATTTACATTCAGGGGACAACCCTGAACATATTCAAAGACAAAAATACCTGTTCCCGTACATTTTTTACAAAAAATACCCGGCTCTTGGCCTATAACAAAATATCCACTTTCACATCATCTTCAACGAAGTGTAGTTTTCTTCTCAATTGTTGGACATGTCCAAGTTCTCTGAATTGTGCATGAATTTTAGACACAGTACTTTGTGAAATATTAGGCAATTCGGGATACCTGTGATTAAATAAGTTTGCCACTTCAACTTGACTTCTGCAGTTATCCCCGTACCCGATCATCATTAAAATCTCAATTCGGTGAGTCTCAGTTAAATATTTCATTGTTATGTCGACAAGGAAAGAGTGTTTGACAAAGATTTTACTTTTTCAGTATAAACTGTCAACACATCAACAAGTGACAAAATAGAAAAACAATCCACATTATTTACCGATTTTGTCTAATTATTGGCGTTTTTAGGCAATTTTTAGGTATTCATGATAAAATTTATGGGAGTAGCAGGTTTTGTTGAATATACAAATACGTCTAATAATTATTTAGTTTAGATTTTTGATAAATCCATATGTAGCTAATTTAAAAAAGTACCAATATTTCAAGTGTAATAAATTATTTTTAAAATTTCACCCTGTATAATTCATAATTGACCATACATTATTTAGTTTGTTGGAATCGGTTCATTAAGAGGATTTACAAGTGGTTTCTACACTGTATATATATAAAAAGTAAAGGACCCAAAGTAGAGCCCTGTGGCACTCCATAACTTAAGGATGGATATTCTGATTGACTTGATTCAATTTAAACACATTGCATCCTATAAATTAAATAATTGTGCATAAGATACATTGCTTTTTCCGAAGCATAAGTATAGTAAGTATACGCAATAAATCATAACTCATTGTATCGAAGGCTCTAGCAGCAGCACCAAAATTGTACATCGTCCACGATCAGTTACAGCAATAATGTCATCTATAATATTGAGTAGAGCTAAGTACAAACAGTCGCGGCTAGTACATAAGTACATAAGTACAGTGCTGCAGAGCTTCCAAAAAATCTTCTAATTACCTAAAAATTTTCCTTTTATCAAATGTAGAGTTTATAATATATTTTGTAAAGCATTCGCATTGTCATATTGATGAAAAACTGCGAGCGCCAGCTTAAATAACAAAACAAATACTATAAGTAGACTCCACCAGTGGAATAACTGGGCCATACGGACGTGCTCTGCGGGATCTTTCAAACACTCGCACTGCACACTTCACCCCTTGACGATCTACGGTCTAAAACTAAGCGGTGATTTTAACCATAGTTAACATAACACCGTTGAGTGAAAAAATATATTTTTTCACTCAACGATAACACTGAATTTTAAGTTTAACGCAATAGCATAGAGAAATACAATATAATGAGAGTTGTCTACCCTGTAGTTGGCATCACGTTGATCGAAGCGCACCACGAAGGACTGGCGGAACTAATTTTTGAAGGCGGGATATTTAAACTGGTTAGTTTGGATTGTGGGTAGGTGAATTTCACAATTTGTCTAAAAATTGTTTATTATATAATTATTTCATTACAAAAAATAAAATTATATTTTATTTTTTCTAATGAAATGATTATAATTAATAAACAATTTTAAGACACATAATTTAGATAGATGAAAAATCAACACAAATTTAAAGTTTTTATTAAACTGCCATAATAACATAACAAATAATCCACATCTATATTACCATCAATTTATCAAACATTTATATATTATAAATCACAAAATAACATATTTTTATTAAACTTACTTTATCTTTAGGAAAGTTAATCCAATATCACATTAAATTGCACATTATTTTAAAATTCACAAAAACAACAAAAAAGAAAGTAGATTCTCCATTTCTATGAAGGCAGGAACAGGTCTGAAACAAAATAAATAAAACACAGTACCGTAAGTTACAAAAAAAAAACATTATTTTTATTTGCTAGTCCTCTTACTACTCATATTATTTTTTAATTTATAAGGTGACAAACTTTTTTGAGCTAAGTTTAACCCTATCCTCAGTAGAATTCCAATTTTTATGCCTATAGCTTTGTCGCTAGACACATCCAAAGTCAATTGTTCTTATAGAGCTATTTTATCAAATAACAAGACACAATTTTCATCATTTTCACAACCCTTTCTTTAAGCCTATCAAAAATTGCTTTATTAATTCCAGTTTCAAATGGCACTGATCGTAGAAGTAACTGTGAAGTAGATTTACTGGGCAAAGATATAAAACGTTTCAAAACCTCATCTTGTGGTCCCTTTTTATAAATGGATAATGTTATTGACCACGAAAGTTTATGTTTCTTGCAGTTAACAGAACTACTTTTTTTTAAATCTAAGCCTGCTGGATCTAATTTCGAAATAACTCAGAGCTTTATTAATATAATACATTCTTCTTGAGAGATGAATTATTTACACTAAGTTTCATTTATTTTACTTAAAGTACTAGATTCCAAACATAGTTTGTTAGTTAGATGTTCCAAATTGAGTTTGAGTTAGAAAAAATAAGCTTTCATTTTAATACAGGCAATACGGTATTTTCAAAAGCTTGGGTATTATTATTATGTTCAACTACTTTTGGTGGTGTATTATGTTATAATGCATGATGTAAGGATTACAAAGGTAAAACAAATTTAATAAGTATTTTGCATAATTAACCTATATATGCATTATTATCAAAATGATCTTCACACAACCTTTGATCATTGGATGTAGAAGGAAGTTCTAAACTTTTGTAGCACTGTTCACTTTGATTAATATCAAATGGAGATTTGAAATATGTTTTATTCTAACTACAAATTGCGAAGTGGACAAAAATATTCAATCTACTATTACAATTTTCTGCAATACATGACGAATTATATTTAGTGATGACATTTTAAACGTTCACTTACTTTTATTTCCTTTATTAGAACTGAAATCCTAAATAAATGTATAATATGTAGAATTAATTTTAAATCCTACTCACCATTTGTATAATATTTATGTATAGATAAAGGATATATATATCACAAAACAGTCTAACCAATAGAAGTGAAAGTCCAATAGGATTACCTAGAATGAAAAAATGAGGTTTCAAACCCATCCACCTGAAGCGCTAGTTGCAATGGAGTTGTCGAAATTGGCAAGGCAGCTGAGGCCGAAAAACAGACTAAGGGAAGAAGAATTTCAGCGATCGCAGTGGATGGGTTCAGAACTATTTCATAACGCTTTTTTTAATAGAAGTTTGTTTTTGAATGACTAATGCCCGATTTCACTAACCATTTCCTGAAGTCAGGTAATACCTAATACGAATTTAGGAATTCCTAAATGCAATTTACATTTTACCACGCGCTAAGTAAGGCCTAAGAGTGATAATATTACGTATTTCCTATCACTTTTTGATCAATCCTGAAAGGATTGTAGGAACAGCTTTGCGAGTGAGGCCCCTTTTTGTCCCAATAAAATTATTGTGGTTCAAAATATCTGTTGCAAACTTTGTAGAATTTATAAATCTGTTCAGCGCTCAATTCCTTTAGTTTTGGATTGCGAATAACGGCAACCCATTCATTCAACAACAAAGGGTCATGTTTGGGAAACCTATGTCGTTTTGATGCAATGTCTGTACACCCAGGAACGCAACACTTCACACCAACCATTATAAATATTATGAATTATCACACTTGATGAGACTTACAGTACCTAATTAAAACACAAATAATAGCAGCAAATGGCAAAAGGAAACATTCTATAAAAGACAATGGTGACAACAACAAACTATATGACAGCTTTGATGAATTTCAAAATCTTTTCTTCTTTCCGTGCTAAAGGCATTAGCTGCCAGGCCTGTTTCGACAACTCAATTGCAACTAGCGCTTCGGGTGGATTGGTTTGAAACCTCATTTTTGTATTCAAGGTCATCCTATAAACTTTCATATATACATATATAACTGTGATTATATATGTTTCTTAGTGATTTCTTATCGACATTTTCACTTTGACTTTGACAAACAGGAGCCAGATTCACATCAACCAAAGTATGATTGATTTTGTATATTTTCATTTTTATTGACTTGAAAGTTAATATACTAGGATAGTCGATGATATTCATCGACATTAAGGGCAAACTGTTGAAGTGAAAGGTAATTTATAATATTTTAAAGTATTTTAATCCATTCTGCTTATGTAAAAAGTCGTGTAGTTCTCGCGACCGCAGCAACTAGATGCGCGGGTGGCGGCGCAGTACTGCCTATGCTCCAATCCGTCTCTTTTATTTTGTCTATGCGCAATAGTTCGCTGCATTTTGTCCAGTACAGAGTGGCATACGGTACGTCGTAACGAGTTTAAGGTAATAGAGTGGGTGTATTGTTGACAATTATTATATAAACTGTGAACTATGGAGGTGATCTTCAATTCAAAGAGATTTTTCGAATATTCACATGGAGAAAAAACAGAATTGAAAGCAAAAGATAGGCCTTTACCAGACCACTACTGAAAAAACTGGTGTAAGCAGAGGCAAACGTTATACACGTAAATTTAATAGAGATATTTTATCAAAAAACGAATGGGTTTGTATATGTAACAAATAAAATGCTTTATATTGCTTTTCCTGCTTACTTTTTGGTGGCGATAAAGCTTCGACGAAAATAGGAGTCACGGATCTAGAGCATTTCAGTGTGAAAATAAAAAGACGAACATTCTGAAAGCCATTTTCATAATTGTATGGAATTTGCGTTACTAGGGTCAACTAATATCATGGCTCAATTTGATTCAAGTAGAGCTCATTGCGTGATTTCAACACCTGCACAACCCACCAGGGTGCTTATTCTCAACCAAGAGATGTGAACGTTCCTATGAGAAAATCCGCCATTGTTCCATTGAAATTTTATACGCCGTATTCTTGGCGATTCCCTTCCTATGAAATTTTGGTAGAAGAGGAGAAATTTTGTTCTCCTGCTTTGAAGCACACGAATCTAATATTTTCATGCGAATCGCATGCGCATAACGTATTTTACATTGATATGTCATGAATCAGAAGTAAACCGGCCCGTTTGCAAATCTTCATGTTCCTTCATAAACTGCACTTATGCGCATCTTTTTGCGCAGAACTGATTGAAGGTTTTTGGTCCATTTCTATTTTATATTATATCTATGATTTGGAAGTTTCTACTTCTTTTTATATTTTTTCTATATTTATTTTTTCGTTTGAGGATTACAATACTTGGTTTTGGAGTACAACTGCTACTTATTTATGTTATGGTTACATAGTGATATAATATGTTATTTAGATATACGGAAGCGAATTATTCGGAAACCATTGTCTTTTCCAATTTTTGGTAAGCCCATTTTTAAATGCATTTTCACTCTATTACAAGATAACTTAACAAGCGCCTTTCCACTTGTGTGTTTCTATTAAGTAGCAGTAGTAGCACCGGCATTGTCAAGTGACATTCTTTTCAAAAAGTTCGTTGAAGTTTAAAGAGCACCCTTACATTCCTGAACTATTGCCATCTTATCAAGGGTCTTAAATTCATGTCTCCTGGCTGTCTCAACAAAACTAGTTAGTAACTGTTACTACAAAAGCCTTGAAATGAAAAGCTGACATTGTGGATTGAAGTAGCACGGCTTTTATACTACACTAGCGTTTGCCCGCGACTTAGTCCGCATAGAAGTCGAAAATAGTTCTAATAGGATTTTTAATTAATTATTTACGTTATTATTTTGCATTGCAACAAGCAAGTTCAACGTTTTATTAAAATAAAACCTTAATTCAAAATTGGAGATAACAAAGCCAGTTCTCAGAGCTTTGTTACCTGATGACTTGAGATATAGCAATCTGACTAATATAAAAAAGAAAAAAGGGAACCAATAATTTTATTCCCCAAAATAAAATTCGAGAAATTTTTTCGAATTTAAAAGTCAGAAAAATTTCAACTGGTGTAATCTGCCTTTTTAAATGATGCTGATGCCAATGTGAATATAAATCTTATTGTCATATTTATTTAAGTAATATATACCTAAATACACGGAAAAACATCAGCATTTTGAAAGTTTGAAAGTATTTTCAGTTAGAAAAAAAATCTGGTGATTATTAATTTCATAGCCTTTTCAAATTTGACTGTATACCATCCTGATGATTTTATTTATCAAATATAAGGTTAGCTATATAGTTGAAATAATATAGTTTGTTCAGCCATCCTTTGCCGTTACGTCATACATTGTCCAGCTTGCTCTCTCATTCATGAAATGGATGAGACGGAATTATGACGTCATTAACGTATTTCTTATCTAAGGTGGACCTAAATTTTATCTGTATAACCTCTACGCCATATCAAATCACAGCGGAACCACTTATAGTGGACACTATACGGCATACTGTCGACATCCCTACACGGGCCAGTGGCACGAGTATAATGATTCGAGGGTGTCATCAATATCTTCAAAATCATTAATCAGTGGGTAAGCGTACGTTCTCTTCTCTGAGCAAGAGGGCACGGAATCCCACCTTTAGGTCAATAACTTTTAAGTTTTTTAATTGAATATTTTCATTTTGAACCAATGCTTTTTTTGGTTTTTTCGCAAAATTTATTTATATACACTCAAATAGATTTATTTATATTTATGCCCTTCCTGTAAATTTTATGTATTTTATTGAATAAAAGTTATTTCCTTTTTTAATTCTTAACATATGTCACTGATTATAATTTTGAGGTTAAGTGTAAAATAACATTCAAGTAATATAAGACATACGTAAAACAGACGAATACGTCACCCATTATGACGTAACGGCAAAGGATGGCTGAACAAACAATACCCTTCTTGGTGTGCGTCATCGATTGTTAATCTCCTCCTATCACATTACGTAGGAAGAAATGGAAAAAAGGCAGGTCTG